>PVJC01000776.1:0-110036 GCA_004026665.1 Murina feae
TATTCTTTAGGATTGTTGCATTAAAGTTTTATTTTTCAAAAAATTTCCTTCACATTATTGTACATACGTGATCACTTGTCAGTGTTCCAAATGTATCTTAGCTAAAACTCGTGAATGCCCTAACTTAGATGGTTTTTGAAGCCTGTACATTTGCTCTTAAACTTTTATATCTCTTAGCATGGAGGACAAAGAAAAGCTGAATTGTTGCTTGAGAGTCTGTATATTTAGTTCAAATTTGTATTTGCACTGGCAGGATGGCAAATGAGTGAAAAAATGTTATTAACACACTATAGGAGTTTTATTTCCTTTTTTTTCTTTTTCTTTTTCTTTTTCTTTTTCTTTTTTTTTTTTTTTTGATCCAGCTTGTACCTGGGCTGAAAACCACAATGTATGTTCATGACAGTGGGGATTTTTTTTAATGTCTACATTCTTTCTAATAAACTGTCGGAAGACTTTAAAAAACTGTAGTACAGCCCTAGCCGGTTTGGCTCAGTGGATAGAGAGCTGGCCTGGGGACTGAAGGGTCCCGGGTTCGATTCTAGTCAAGGGCACATGCCTGAGTTGCAGGCTTAACTTTCTGCAGGGAATGTGCAAGAGGCAGCCGATCAATGATTCTCATCATTGATGTTTCTATCTCTCTATCCCTCTCTCTTCCTCTTTGAAATCAATAAAAGTATATTTAAAAAAATAAAAATAAAAAATAAAAATAAAAATAAAAAAAAAATAAAAAAATAAAAAAATAAAAATAAAAAACTGTAGTACATTACATAGTGGAATTCTGTGTAGCTGTAAAAAAAAGAAGTATCTCTTACCCTTTGAGACAGTATGAAGGGATTTAGAGAGCATTATGCTAAGCGAAATGATACCGTCGGAGAAAGACAAGTATCACATGATCTTAATTATATTGGAATCTAATGAACAAAATAAACTGATGAACAAATAGATCCAGAGACATAGAGGCATAGAACAGACTGCAGCACCTCAGAGGGGAGAATGGGTACTGGGGTGAGAAGAGATAACTGGAGAACTTATGGACACAGACAACGGTGTGGTGCAGGCCTGGAGCCGGGTGGAGGCGGGTGGCAAAGAGAAGGAAATGGGGGACTTCTATAGCACCCTCAACAATAAAAAGTAATAATAATTTTTGAAGGGTTGACTTGCCAAATAGTAGTGGGCAGTAGATTCAGAGCCAGACTGTTTGATTACAGAGTCTGCGAGCAAATAATAAGCCACTCGGAGAAAGCCAGCAGTAAACACTAACTCCCGAGGCTTCCGTGCAAGAAGCCCTTATCCGTTCTAAGGATGGGGAAGTGTGCTTGCTGGGTCTGCTGAGGAGAGAGATTCCTTGGCGTCTCCACTCCCAGGGGTTTGTAGGCAGCCCCAGGGGAGGGTGAGCAGGAGCCTGGTTGGAGTCTGTGGACGCAGGCTGTACCTTTAGGTCAGCTAACAGGCTTTTGAAGGGCAAGCTCAAGGTTGGGCAACTCACAGCAGAGGAGGCCTCCTCACAACCAGCTTCCATGGCCCCAGGAGCTCCACCCACCCGGCCTCCAGCAGCAGGCTTCCTCTGGCAAACAGATGAGTTAAGTGCGCACAACCTCAGCCATAACTCTCAGGGCGGCCTCTCGGTCACTTAACCAAAATGGCCCCAGAATGTGTCTGTCTCTCTGAGGTCAGGGTCTGCAATCTGCTGAAGCGGACCCTCCGCTTTGCCATCGTGGAACCCACATTCTCTGCAGGTTACTTCTGCCCTGTCATGATCACATGTTGCCCTGGTACAATCCGTGTGGTTGGGCGGGACCAGAAGAGCCAGGCAGACCCAGGAGAAGGGAGAGGGAGGGAGGGAGAGAGGATGGGATGGGAGTGGGCCTGCATGAGGGACAGGATCATTATTTAGTGACGAAAGGGAGTTGTGCGTAGGAAATAGGAAGAGGAGAATGGGGGACACCATCCGAGGTTTCCAGCGCCATCGTGTAACCATCATTGAACAGTAAGAGGGAGGAGACCGAAAGGGCCCCCAGGAAATGCGGTCATACAACACACAGTCCCCCAAATTCAGACCCAGGTCTCACCCCTTGGCATTTCCTATACTGTCAGCCCCTACCATTGAGACCAGGCCCGTCTATTCCTGCCTGATTCAAAGCGTTCCCTCGACTGTTGCAGATCTGGAATTGGCCTCTTTCCTTGCCCACAGCCTCTGAAGATTCCCTAAAACCTAGCGTGGAGCAAAAGAGAGACAGCACCGCCCCCTAGTGATGCAAGGCCAGTCTCCAAGGTTCTGGAAGCCTCCTGGACTCCCCTTGGGAGGCACACGGTGGGGGTGGAAATGACTTCCTTAGAAACTGTTCGTGGACTCACGCTTTGTCAGGATGGTGAGGTCTCCAAACACCACCCCCGCGCCCCCAGCCCTGCCCCTGCGAGAACACGGGGCGTTTGGTAGGGCAGCAGGTCCGGGCTGGGGAAGGAAAGAGCTCTGCTGACCTGGTTTCCATCGTGGTCCATTCTGCCACGTTGAAGCAGCCAAATAAATAAATAAAAACTTCTCAAATCAAACCCCATCCCAAGGAGAACTGAGAGCTCCAGGTGTGTGCGCATACTCACGCACACGCGCTCTTGGGCAGTGCTGTGCCCTAGGACAGTGCTCAGTGGGTATTGTCTCATCACAAGGAAACACCAACAAAAGAGAACTGACCAACGACCTGGTCCCAGCACTGCTATTTCCTGACTTCTTGCGTGGGCCAGTCTCGGCTACGCAGATGGCAGGGCAGACTCCCCGAGAGCCCCTTTCTCCTCTTCTTCATTCTCCAATCCCTCCGATCAGAGTCATTGAAAAAAACAAAGTTTGATTAAAATTCGAGGATTCTTTAGAGAAAAAGAGGGGAAATGATTAGATGAACGGCACTTGGGTAATCTATTGATTTTGACACTCTAGACCAGTGGTTCTCAACCTTCTGGCCCTTTAAATACAGTTCCTCATGATGCGACCCAACCATAAAATGATTTTGTTGCTACTTCATCACTGTAATGTTGCTACTGTTATGAATCGTAATGTAAATATCTGATATGCAGGATGGTCTTAGGTGACCCCTGGGAAAGGGTCGTTCAACCTCCAAAGGGATTGCGACCCTCAGGTTGAGAACCGCTGTGTCCTAAGGAATCACGAGTTACCTTTTCAGGCAAAGAAAAGAAAGGCCCAGAGCATCCCAGCCAAGCCCGGGGCAGGTGGAGGAGGCGGGGAAGGGATTGTGTTGACTGAGTACATTTCTGGGCCTTGAGCTCAGAAGCCAGGATTGGGGCGCCGAGCTCCAGGTGCCCAGGTCAGAGCTGTCCCTGGGCCTGTGCTGTCTGCTCTCCCTGGAGCCCTGGGCAGGTGGACAGTATTCCTTCTGTGCAGCATCTCGGGGACCATCTGAGGCTCTGACACCACCCCCGGGTCGCCCTCCTCCCAGCGCCTCCTCTGCCTCTGTTAGGGGAGAGTGGACGTGGAAGGTGGTGAGGGCATGGCTGAAGCAGCCACGACATCAGGACATGGGCGTGGAGCCCAGCGTCCAGACCCATCCCAGCCAACCCAGAAGCAGGAGCCACAGCGGCAAGAGGAGCCAGCCTGTTTCCATAGAGACGGATTTCAGTGGCGTTTTATGGCATCCATGCCAGGCTGCCGGGAGAGGCATTGTGTGGATGCCTGGGGACCCGCTCAGAAGGCAAATGGAGTAAGAAGCAGGTTTTTTTTTAAATTCCAGTGATTTCTCTCCCAGTTGCAGGTGGAGCCTCCTCTGCCCTCGGGGGAGGTTCCCGTGGAAGGTGAGAGGGGGGGGGCGCGCGGCCATGAGCTGTGCCTGCCCATCGGTAGGATTCCCACGTCCGCTTTCCCAACACTCTTCCGTGTCCTTAGCAAGCTCTCAGGTGCAAGGTAAAATGGGGCTTATTACCAGGGTGTCCTTTCTACACAGTTTGGGGAGCTGCTAACACGCCTCCGTGGCTCTCAGGGGCACAGCTGAAGCTCTGCACTTGTGGGAATGTCAGAGGGTTAGAAATCTGCCCTCCGCGTCTCCCCCGCCCCCTTTCGCATGTCCAGGGCCCCTTCCTGCCCGCAGAGGTGTGATCTGACTGTCGCCCATTTTGTCGAACTGTCTCGAGGAGAGGGGCCTGCTGTCTCCAGGGCCTGGCCTTGGCAAGTCCCGTCAGAAACACCAACCTTAAAGGAAAGCCCAGGCCCTCAGTAGCCATGGGACCTGGGCAGCACAGTGCCCCTTCCCTGCCCCCCACCCCATGGCAAGTCTTCAGGAGCTGAGCAGCCTCTTCCCAGGGTCACCCTGGAGGGTGGGACGGGCAGGAACTGGCCAAGAGCCTTCAAGCTACTAGTAGACTTTTCTCGGTTCTTTATAAATTCTCAGCAGTTTGCAAGGAAGGACTCCCGCTTGGGGGCCAGGTGACTGGACCTGTGGTGCCACTGTCCTGGGAAAAGCTACCATCTTGACAGAATGAGCCCGTGGCTTAGCAAGTGCCCAGGGAGTGCGGCAATCCCACTGACATTGTGGGGAGAAAGCTAATCTCCCCGTGCTTTGGAGGCCTTGTGCCCTGCAGGGCCAGAGACGGAGGGTGATGGAGTTCGGGCCGGCTCTCTTGGTTCCCACACGCAGTGCTGGCCCAGGACCGATCCCCGCGTCTGAAATCCCAACGAACCAGCCGCACGTCCCACTTCCCTGCCCCTTTTCCTGCAGCTCTGCCCTCCTGGAGCCCTGGGGGGCTGCTCCCTGTGGCTGTCCGTCTGGGAAAGGTCACGGTCCTTAGACCCAGGGAACCCTCTCCTACCCTCCGCAGGAAAGCGCGGCAGACACTCTCAGGCATCGTCCTGTCCCGGAAGAGGAAGATCAGCGGGAAGATATGAGGTTGTATGTGTCCTTGTTTTAGATGCACCTCAACCCCAGGCCCCTCACATCACAGTCAAGAGGTTTCTTAGAAGCAGGCACTGCTGGGGTCTCTCCCACAGATGCCAGATGGCGAAGGAAGTCTAGTGTCCCGCCCCCTGGTGACCCTTTGGGAGGCCTGCCCCTGGGCCACCGAAAGGAGAGAGCCTATCCTGGCCTCCTGGGGGCGGCTCAGCCTAGGGCCTGAGAAGGACTCCCTCACTCCCAGGTTCAAACCACCCATTCTCCGAAACCCTCCTGTCTCTTGACCACTTCTGTGTCCCCAGCTCTTGTCAACTCACCCACCCGGAATGTCCTTCCCTCTGTTCATTACTCATTCATTTCTTCATTTGACAAGAGGCCATTCAGATCTTTCATCTGCACGGCCTTCCTAAAATAGATATGAGCATGACACACTTCCTGTTCTCAGGGCGCAGAGATTAGTGGAGGACACAGACGTATAAACAGCCCATTTAAAAGGACCTGGCCCTGGCCAGGGTAGCTCACGTGGTTGGAACATCAGCGCATACACCAAACGGTGTCAGGTCCGATTCCCAGTCAGGGCACATGTACAGGTTGTAGGTTTGATTCCCCCCACTCCCCCCACTCCCCTCCCCTTCCTCTCTAGAGTCAGAGAACAATTCCTGGAGAAAGTATGGCCTAAGATGAGATTTAATGGGTGATTTCTTAGAGTTTGGGGAGGGAGGATCCGAGCCAACGGAACTGCATGGGCACGGGCATGGAGGCAAGCTCAGGGCAATGCAGGTGGGGAGCCAGCAGACCGTAGAAGCCGAGGGTGCAGCGCAAAGCTCCGAGTGGCCAGAGGTGGGCTGGAGTGGCCGGCGAGCTTCAGGCCGTAGAGCGCCCTGTGTGCGATGTCGAAGGCCCCACGGTTCACCCTGCAGCGCGCCTAGAGCCTGGCTCACTGGGGTCCGCTGCGGGGCCTGAGCGCAGGCCAGGGGCCTCCCCCTCGACCTCAGTGACTTGTTTCATATACGCAATTCCAGAGTCAGCTGAACTTGAAATGAAAACATTGAACCACATCTCTGACATAGTGGCAAGCTACAGAAGGGTTTTAAGTCTGGGGAGGGTGTGGTCAAGTTTCTGTGGCAGAAAAACAGCTCTAGCTCCAGATCCCACTTCCAGCTTTCCTCGGGGCAATTCTATTGCCTAAGAAACGCTGAGAGAGTGACAAGTGATCTGCAGCAAAAATGAAAGCTTCTTTGTTACATCCGTGAGGTGAGCATCGTTGTTACTTATTGTATTCAGAGGGAAAAAATGAAGTGTGCCCTGACCGGTTTGGCTCAGTGGACAGAGCATCGGCCTGCGGACTGAATGGTCCAGGTTTGATTCCAGTCAAGGGCATGTACCTTGGTTGTGGGAGGTGTGCAGGAGGCAGCTGATCGGTGTTTCCTCTCATCGATGTTTCTAACTCTCTATCCCTCTCCCTTCCTCTCTGTAAAAAAATCAATAAAATATATTTTTTTTAAAAAAGAAAAGAAAATGAAGTGGAATGGCCTCCCCCCACTTGGATTTCAGACGGACCATCCACGCCAGCTGTCTGGGCTGATGACGCCATCTAGTGGTGCAAAGGCAGCATGACCCCAAAAGGAACCAAGCTGCTGCCTGGGAATAACCTGGGTCACAGTTACCTGTAAAGTTCCGTATCCTCTTACTTCACCCTCAAAACAGCTCAGCGAGGGGTGACTCGCTGTCTAGCCTTGTTACAGGTCAGGAAGCTGGTGATGGGCAGGAAACAATACTTGTTCTGAGCCTAGATGATCTACATGTGACGGGCGTGTCCCTACTTCACAGGTGGAGAGCCTGAGACACCAGCTAGCCTAAGCCATGGACAACCAAGTCTCCTGCTGCAGAATGATGAGTGTGGTCAAATTTAAACCCCTTCTTTAGGTTAAAAAAATAAACCACCAAGTGGTAAAAGACAAAGAAAGAGGCTTTTTTGGAATTCAGGGCCACTGGCGCAGACCACAAGCTATTTTATTTTATTTTTTTATTTTTTTGTCAGAAAGAAAAAGAAAAAATAAAAGATCTCCTCCCCATAAAAGGATAGGAAAAAATGCTTGTAAAGAAAAGACGAATGATCTTTTTGCTCTCTCTTCCTCCACCCACACTTAATATCTGAATATAAGTACAAATTAGGCATCTGGAACCAGAAGGAGGCAAAATAAAGCAGCCTCCAGCAAACAAAAGAGCATAGATGATCCGCATGAATGGCCAATAGAATAGGCCCTTGAAAATGGTGATGATGGTGAAATCTGTTGCCAAACGCATCAACTGAGAAATAAAATTTATAGAACTCCTTTATTATTAAAATAAAATGATCCATAGAAAAAGAGGCTAAAAACTAGGAGGAGACCAGGCAGAACTCATATGACTCTGACAATTCAGGTCTTCAAGAATTTAGGCTTAGATGCTAAATTGAAACAGATTCTACTCTGGCAATTTTTTTTTTCTAACTGGTTTCCTGAATTTTAACAGAACAAGAAGCCTCTTTATGCCAGCCACAGAGCAAAGAAACCATAAATTTTTAATGGCAGATTTGATTAGATAAAAATATAAATATTCTATACAGTGAAACATACTAAAAGCAAAGTTACAAGTGATAGTTTGAAAATTTTTTATAACATGTGACAGAGGAATAATAGCTATAGTCTACTTAACAAAGGCTTATAAATCAATATGGATCAAACAACTCACCAAAAATGAGCAAAGAATATGGGAAAAAGAAAGCACATGGCTAGTAAACATAGGAGAATCATTTCATCTCTCTAGTAACAGGGGGGAATGTAAATTAAAACAACACAATTAAGAAATTTTTTTTAAAAAACCTTATAGACAACAGTATGGTGATTACCAGAGTGAACGGGGGTAGGGGTTGTAGAAGAGGGTAAAGGGAGGATAAATGGTGGTGGAAGGAGACTTGTCTTGGGGTGGTGAACACAATGTAATATAAAGACCATGTATTATAGAACTGTACACCTGAAACCTACATAATTTCATTAACCAAAGTCACCCCAATAAATTAAATTAAAAAGTTAAGTAGTAACAATATTTTCTGCCCATTCCATTGTCAAAAAATGGAAAGATGTACAATAGCCAGTGATGGTAAGAATATATCATAAAGTGCCCTCTCACAAGCCTTATCAAGAATAGAGTCTGGCACTGTCTGTTTTTAGAGTAATTGGTAGAACCTATCAACTTTTATTTTTTCCCTATCTTTTGAACAATCCAAAGCAATCTAAATGTCCTTCAAAAGAAAACAGATTGAACAAATTTATAAGATGTCCTTATTATGGGATACTGTGGCAGACATTAAAAGGATGAGGTTGATCCGTAGGTATTGCAAAGATCACCAAGAGATATTAAGTGAAAAAAAGCAAGTCACACAATAATATAGAATACGTTAATCTCGTTTGCATTTATATACACACTACAGGCTGATGCACAAAAATTCGTGCAAGAGTAGGCACCGGCTTCTCTCCAGCACCCGGGCCCCGGGCTGCTTCCCTCCTCCTGCCACCAGCAGGCACCTGTGACCAGGGCTGGCCTCCCTCCGGCCGCCCGCAGGCACCAGGGACCCAGGCTGGCTTCCCTCCGGCCCCGGCTTCGTCTGGAAGGACGACCAGAAGATGCCTGGTCTAATTAGCATATTACCCTTTAGAAGATTACTGTAGATGTGCATAGAAAAGGGGTGCAGGAGGATACACACCAAACTGCTAAGCATAGTTACTGTGATGATAAAACAGAAAGAAGTGGGTAAGGAGCAGTTGTTACTTTTTATCCTACAAGCTCTTGTATTGCTTGATTTTTTTCTGTTATGCAAGTATCCATGCCATACATTTGTCATTTAAAAGTTACATATGGATATGTGCAAAGTAAATTAGTCTGCTTAGAAAACATTTGCAGCTGTGTTGGTTTTTCAGAACCAGAAAAACTGTTACACCCCAAATGCTAACGGGTGAGCACAGAGGCCAAAGACCCGAACTCTGAAGGCCCAGCACCCTGGCAGTGACTCTCATAAATAAAGGAGACAACGTGGGCTTCGGAGTCAAGCAAAGCTGCCCCAGTCTGCCCTGACCCTTTCCTTTTCTGCCTGGAAGCAAGTTACTTAACCTCACTGAGTCCGACGAAGCAGAAATAAAAGCGCCTGCCCCTCCACCCAACACCCCATCACGTGTGCAGGAGTCTTTCCTCCCCCTGGTTTATATTATTCATATGCCCGGTGGGCTCATAGGGCAGTGAGAGGCTGCAGGAGTCCACAAGGCTGGTTGTGGTTGTTGTTTCTAATGGACCCAAAAATTCGTGTAAAGGGCCCGTCTTGGTGGCAGGGTGTGGGGAAGTGGGCTGGGGGCAGGGGGGAGGGCTGTACCAGAGTTCTGGGCGCAGGAGCCAGGAAGGGAAGTTCAGAAGCTGGGGCCACCTCTGGCGGCATTTCTAACATGTTAGCTGGTCTAGCTCAATGGCTAGAGCGTCAGCCTGCAGACTGAAAGGTCCTGGGTTCAATCTCGGGTCAGGGCACATGCTCGGATTGTGGCCCTGATCCCCAGTAGGGGGCGCTCAGGAGGCAGCTAATCAATGATTCTCTCTCATCATTGATGTTTCTATCTCTCTCTTCCTCTCTAAAATCAATAAAAATATGTTTTTAAAAATAAATAAATAAAATAAAACATCAGAATCGCCTGGAGGACCTGTTCCCAGTTGGCTGGAACCCATCCCCAGGGTTCTGATCCAGGAGGTCAGGGTAGGGCTGAGAGCTTGTGCTCCTGACAGGTTCTCAGGTGATGCTGGGACAACCTCAGGCCAGAGCCTGGCGTTAACGCTTCCATGTTCCCTTTCCTACAAGATGGAGGCCCAGTGCCAAGCCAGGTCCGGGGGATCGGGGCTGGGAGACCAGACTCCCCACTGATGCCACTGGCCTGGGAGTCACCGGGTGAGGCCACTGACCTGGACTCAGTCACTGCTCCCACCCCATGGATTTTAGGCTGCAGCAGCCTCTTTCCCTACCCGCTTCTGGACTATTCTCTCTGCACAGCTCCAAGCACCGTAGTCTCACCACCAGCCAACTCCAGCTTCTGCAGCCTGTGCTTCCCTCTTCAAGGTGCTGGGACAGCAGAGGAGAACCCAAGGCTTTCAGCGGGGAGAGGGGAGGGGCCGGGGCTCAGCCAGGAGCCAGGGCAGCCCTGCCTGGTCCTGCCTGTTGTGTGAGCTCAGCACAGGGTGGGGAGTGTGCCCCCTCCTGCCTAGGCAGATGGGAAAGATAACTGTGTAGCAGGAGAAGCGGTGGGGGCGGGGGGGGGGTGCTCTATAGAATAGACTCAACTGGCTCATGCATGAGCTGCTCCTTTCATAGAGCCCGGCCTGTCCTGACAACGCGTCTGTGCGGGAAATCCTCTGACCACTGCAAGTGCACCCCTTCCCCCTCCACCTGCCCTCTGCCCCTCAGGGCACGGGAGCCCTTGAACCTCGGCCAAGGGCCGGGAATAAGAATCTCTGGCTCACAACCCAATGGGCCAGGGAGAGGGACAGAGAGGGCCACTCGCACCTCCTGGGCCTCTCCAGGTGGCACAACAGGAAAAAGCAGGTACTGATCCTTGGGCTGGCACAGTGAAGACCCCTGGGACTTCCTCTGCAAGTACCCAGACCTTCCTCCCATCGATGGCAACACCGCCTCTCCATCCAGTGCTCACTGCAGGCCACGCACTGAGCTCAGTGCCACGCACGTCCTTTTACTCCATCTCTAAACTCCTTGTGGCAGACACAGATCCCCATGTCTCACAAGAGAAACCTAAGGCAGAGGCAGTCACTCGGGCACCATGAGCCAGCGGGCTGGTGCTGGGGCTGAGGCCACCTCAGGCCAGAGCCTGCTGTCCACACTCCCGTGTTCAGGTTCCTACGAGATGGAGGCCCCGTGCTAAGCCCGTTCAGGGGGTTTGCGCTGGGAGGCCAGACTCCCCACCATCCCCCTCCCCTGAGCACCCTCCACGTGCCAGGCACCACCATGGCCTGTGCCTTATCCATCTCTGTTCCCACACTGTGCCAGGCACAGGCTTAGCAAAAGCCTGCGGTGGACGGGAAGGCCAGCGTGGCTCAGTAGCTGAGCGTCGACCCATGAACCAGGAGGTCACTGTTCAATTCCTAGTCAAGGCACATGGCCGGGTTGCGGCCCGATCCCCAGTAGGGGGCGTGCAGGAGGCAGCCAATCAATGATTCTCATTGATGTTTCTATCTCCCTCTCCCTCTCCCTTTCTCTCTGAAATCAATAAAAAATGTGTGCTTTTTTTTAAAAAAAAAAAGAAACTTTTGGAGGCTACAGAAGCCCCTCTAAGCTTTTCCATGTCAGCTTTCCCCTCCCTCCTCTCAGTGCCCAACACAGCTCTCCCATTCTCCCTCTCCTATTGTTTTCCAAACATCCCTCCCTTCATAAAAGCTGTCTGGCTGGGAGCTTAAAACCTTGCTAGGCAGTAAAACCTACCCATCAGGGCCGATCCAGTCATATCGGCGCAGTCATGCAGCACACAGGGGTGGGGTAGGGAACTGGGAGGTAGGCTTTTAGCTGCCAAGGGAACGCGGCCCCAGTCACCATTTTGCTGCTGAGCGCCAAGGGAGAAGGAGAGCGTGCGTTTCTGCAGGGACCCTACTCTCATTGGCAAGTTTGCTCCGGGTGATACTAGTTTGTAGCCTTCCCATGCCTCACCCACTTCTTTCCCAACCTAATCTCAGGGCCATTCCTGAGCTTCTCTAAAAGGGAAAAGCTTGCCGCCAAGGTGGGGTCTTGGGCTGGGATGGCTAGACTGAGAATTCAATTCCGAAAACCCCCTTGGAATTGGCCAGAGTTGGCAGAGGTGTGGAGAGGAAAGGAATGCGGGAATGGAGGGGAGGGCGGCTCGGAGATCTCCAAATTCTAACTACAGTTTGACTGGCTATGGTCTTGTCATTTTGCAGAATGAATGCACATGCCTCCAGGAATGCAGGGGCGTGTATTTGATGTTGATGAAAGAGTTTTCCGCTTTTTCCCTCAGCCTCTGCAATGGCGGTGACAGGAATCACTGCCGAGTGCGGTGGGGGCAGGGGAGGCTTCGTGCTCAGCATTGTAGATGTTGGGGTGCTTCGCGGATCGCAGGAAGGGGTCTGGCTAAGGACTGTAAAACTCTGCCTGGGGGTAGGTTCTGCTGCCTCGCACAGGAGCTACTGGCTAAGAGAATGCTCTAGAAACATGAATGGAGGCACAGTCGCAGTGCCTTACCAGCTGGCACGGTAAGTGGCAGCTAATCCTTTGGGGAACTTGTACATACAGATGTGGAGGTCTTAGTCTGCCTCTTCAAAGCCAGGAGAAATCTGTGCTGTACTGGAAATTGCGCTGGGCTTGCCGCTGGAAAAGCATGGCCCACATACCCCCCTGCTGCCCTCACAGGCTGAGCCATCCAGGAGACTTCTTTCACCTCCTCATCTGTCTCCCTACCTGGTCCTGGGAGCTACTAATGCCTAGTTCACTAGTTCTCAAGCATCCGTCTGTGGACCTGTCAGCTCTGGTCCCAGTGCATTTCTCAGCAGCCTGTGACCCAAAGGTGAGAACCGAGGAGCAAACAGCGTAGTAAACTTTCCACCTCATTAACGTGTTTGATTCAAAGGCCCGTCTTTCACTGTGAAATTGTATTATTTCTAGTTGTGAGGTAGTAAAGTTCTCCTTTCAAGAAATGATGGTGAAAACAGGCTGTAGTCATAGCTGGTGATTTAATAAGTTTCTCATTTTTACGTCCTGGCTTGGCAAAATAAGAAGCTGGCAGTCCTACGCGGGTCACCCTATCTTGTCGTTGTTGCATTCGTCTGTGACATCCAGGTCTTGGACGCACTGACCTAGTTCACAGGACGGTATGAGGACTGAAATGCGACATGTGAGAGCACGCAATTCATAGCTGGATAAGGGCCACCCAACCCTGAGGTGCCCTTTTCAGCTTAACCGAGAACCAGGATCCCTGGCAGGTGGCTCTAGTGGGTGCCTGGGCGGGGACCCTGAACTCCATTGTTCGTTTCCATCCCTCAATGTTCACAAGCAAAAGCAAAAGAAAACAGGGAACTGCATCTCTGAAGAAGAGAAGAGAAACGTTCTCTCAGCTTTCCCACAGCTCCACTGGAGCTGCTCGCTGACTTCCTTCCCGTGTGATTGGTGCTGTCAGACACCAGGAAACTAAGGCACATGCCCTGGGCCCCTCCAAAGCTTCCCTCCTTAACCGCCCATTGGACCGGCCTCAACGACATGGAATTGAAGAGATTCAGTCGTAAGTTCCAGTTCCCCTCCTTCCTTTTTACAACAAACGTTGTGACTAGACTTTAAAGAACAAAACACGCTCAAATAACCCTAGCATCGCAGGGAGGGGTGTGGGAGAGGCGGCTTGTCTGGCCGGAGTTCAGAAAGTACCAGTTGGGTGGTCAGGAGGGTCTTCGTGTGTCTTGAACAGGTGTCACAACGCGCGTGTTTGATCTTATGCAAAACGCGGTCTCCAAGCAGCAACGTTGGGGTCAATCGATTATCCTTTGCTGTTGGTTTGCCATCTCTCACTGCTCCCTGCAGCAGCGGGGACTTGCGTTCCCTAGACTCTAATAAGTGATACTGATGCGACATGCACTCGGGGACTGAGAATTCCGCATTTCAGGTCATTGCTGTGGGTCCAGCCACAGGTGTGTGTGGAGCTCCCGCTCTGTGAGGGTCTTGGTCCTGTGTCACGATGGTTCTTGGAAGATGAAGACAACGCGGTACCTGCCTCCCAGAGCTTTGATCCCCAAGGGGAAATCAAGACTGTTCACCTACAGTCCCCAGGACATGTGCTTGCCGCATGCTTTCATGTGGGCACATGCGTGAAATAGACACAGGAGTCCCATGGGAGTAGCATGGTGCCATACAAGTAAGACTTCAAAACTGAGTTGATCTGTCAATGGGGATAAAACATGAGCAATGCGAGATTTACTAGTAGAGTGCATCAATGCCAGACCTGATCTTATAGGAGCAAAATGCAGTTGTAGAGTTCACGTGAATGTTCAAATTCATTATTTGGTAAGAAATTTGGGGTTTATTTATTTAATTTGTGTACTTATTTATTTTTGCCCTACCACCAACCGGATTCATACTTGGGCTGCTTACCTGATTGCGATGTTTCCCGTTTGTTTTGTTTTGTTCTTTTGTGGGGTCTTTTTGGAGGAGGACGTGAATGCCTGTCCCTCTTCCCCGGGCAAGCACTGGGTCTAACTCTGAGGAGCGTTAGCAGCAGAAGCATAACTAGATACACGCAACTGAGCTTCTGAACGGCTGGTGATGAGGAGCGGGCCTTCTCTCACTCTCATTTCCCCGTTCCCCCCAGGAGCTCTTCCCAGCGCCAGGCACGCCTGGGGAGACAGCTGCTCTCACCCTCCAGGAGGAAAGACGCTGCTGCTGGAGGCCTCACCTAATAGGGGGTGTCTGTGGCTCCAAGAAGAACAAAGCCCGCTGCTCCCCCAACAAGCAGCAGATAGCTGATGTGTGTCCCCTGAGAACCTAAGTTGGGCACCGCTCACGCCTGCAGTGAGTGTTGGCAACCAAGGGCTCCGAAGCACAGGCTGGAAGGAGGCTTTAGGTTGCCATTTGGTTTCCCTCCTCCTCGAGGTGAAAATCACACCTCACTTAAGATACCACTTCCATCACTCACTCAAGCGTTGAACAGATATCACTGTTCTTAAAAGTCACGGACATATTCCTTTGGCCCCAGGCGATTGGATCCTGTGAGCGGGACATGCTGGGAGAAGCCCAGAGCAGCCAGTGTGTCTGGGAGAGGCTCCCGCCCCGGGGTAAGGGTAGTGATGAGTAAGTGCCCTGTCCGAGCGGGAGGGGCATCTGTCCTCGATGCAGAGAGAGTTTTGTCATCATTGTCCTGCAGAGGCCGGCGGCCCAGGGTGGATGACCCAGCGTACACACCTCGCCACTGCCACATCAGCCCATGCACATGAGCTGCTGCTGATGCTGTTGCGAGGGCGTTGCAGATTATCGTGTTTAACGGTGTTGTCACAGGTCAGTTTTTAGCGCTGTGAAACCACCACGTTCCAGACCCTAACGCCCTTCATCCTGCGGGACACTAAGAGTCCTCGGCCTTCTGCAGTCTGGACACGACTCTTTACATAGCACTCGCCCCCTTCCGCGGCTTTAACCGCGTAGTAACAACAATTGTAAGGTACTCTTCTCGGTTTGTAAAGCTGTTGAGAAGGGCCTCCCGGTTTCAACCTGGAAGAAGGGAAACATAAATCAAGATGCGGGAGTCAGAGAACTGCGTCGCTCTGATCCCAGACGGTGTGTTTCCGGGGAGTCAGGGAGAACACCGCCCTGAACCCGGCAGCCAGAACGGCCGCTGCTCAGGGTATCCTAGACTTCTGTGTGACCTCCTGCGCCTCGTTTCCTCCTGGATGGGACTGCAGTCTGTTGGCAATCACTTCTGGAGCTGTTCTCTGCTGGGCTCTGTGGCAAGCGCTGCATCTACAGCTGTAATACACGGGTGGGGCCACACCCTCACAGAGAGTGCAGTCATTCAGCTTCAGATTAAGTGAAATAATAACGTGTCAAAGGTCTATTGAAAAGTAGGTAGGTACTTGGTAAATACCAGTTTCCTTCTAACAAACCATCATTACGTAGTGTGACCTGGTCTAAAGTAAGAGCGCTGCTGACCATGTCCTACCTCCCTAGGTTCTGGTCCTACCTCCCTAGGTTCTGTGTGGGCCCAGCGGCTCATGGCATACGGACCTGAGCATTCTGTCTCATGCACCTTCTTCCTGCCTGTGACTTTGATTTAATTCCACCTAACCATGGATTGCTACCTGTGGTCCACAAGGAATCTGTATTTTGGGTGAAGTTCAGGGAATTATGCCCACATTTATCTTTTTCAATATATTTTTTTTATTGATTTCAGAGAGGAAGGGAGAGAGAGATAGAAGCAGCAACTAGGAGAGAGAATCCCTGACCGGCTGCCTCCTGCACACAGCCTACTGGGGATCAACCCTGCAACGGGGGCATGTGCCCTGACTGAGAATCAAACCCATGACCTCCTGGTTCATTCCATGTGACGCTCAAACAGGGAGCCTCGCAGGCCCGGCAATGGACCCTTTTAGGTGGCTTGGAAAGTGCACGAGAACCAGTATTAGTACATTAAACCCAAGTTACAGATATGGGAGCTGCTAGAAGCAGATTCTCTAAGGCCCCTTGGTCCCCTGCCCTGCTCTGCACTGGAGGAAGCTCTTGGATTTAATTAAGGTGGTTCTCAACATTCTGGCCTTTATTTTATTTATTTTTATTTTTAAAATATATTTTATTGATATTTTACAGAGAGGAAGGGAGAGGGATAGAGAGTTAGAAACATCAATGAGAGAGAAACATCGATCACTGCCTCCTGCACACCCCCCACTGGGATGTGCCCACAACCAAGGTACACACCCTTGACCAGAATCGAACCTGGGACCTTTCAGTCCGCAGGCCAACGCTCTATCCACTGAGCTAAACCGGTTAGGGCAACCTTCTGGCCTTTAAATCCAGTTCTTCATGTTGTGGTGACCCCCCAACCATAAAATTATTTTCGTTGCTACTTCATCACTGTAATGTTGCTACTGTTATGAACCGTAAAGCAAATATCTGATATGCAGGATGGTCTTAGGCGACCCCTGTGAACAGGGTCATTCGACCGCCAAAGGGGTCGCGACCCACAGGTTGAGAACCGCTGCAACAGATGCTGTTCACACGGGGATGCGGCAGCCGCTCAGAGAGGAGGCCCCTCAACCCCCCCCAACCCCACCCCCACCCCCGCTTGGCAGAGACCCATCTGGGCGGGTGCACCGCGCAGCTCACTGTGGCCTCCTCCCCTGCAGGCGGCCGGCGATGGGCGACTGGAGCTTCCTGGGGAACGTCCTGGAGGAGGTGAGCGAGCACTCCACGGCCGTGGGCCGCGTGTGGCTGACGGTGCTCTTCATCTTCCGCATCCTCATCCTGGGCACGGCCGCCGAGCTGGTGTGGGGCGACGAGCAGGACGACTTCGTGTGCAACACGCAGCAGCCGGGCTGCGAGAACGTGTGCTACGACGCGGCCTTCCCCATCTCGCACGTCCGCCTGTGGGTGCTGCAGATCATCTTCGTGTCCGCGCCGTCGCTCGTGTACGTGGGCCACGCGGTGCACCGGGCGCGCGCGGAGGAGAAGCGCGCGGCGCAGGGGGCGCAGGGGGCGCAGGGCCCGGGCGCGGAGCCGGGCGGCGGCGGCGGCCAGAAGGGCGCCCGGCGGGTGCGGCTGGAGGGCACCCTGCTGCGCACCTACGTGGGCCACGTGGCCTGCAAGAGCCTGTTCGAGGTGGGCTTCGTGGCCGGCCACTACCTGCTGTACGGCTTCCGCGTCGCGCCCGTCTACCGCTGCAGCCGCTGGCCCTGCCCGCACGTGGTGGACTGCTTCGTGTCGCGGCCCACGGAGAAAACCATCTTCGTCCTCTTCATGCTGTGCGTGGCCTCCGTGTCCCTCTTCCTCAACGTCCTGGAGATGAGCCACCTGGGCCTGAGGCGGGTGCGCTGCGCCCTCCGGGGGCCGGTGCCGCCGCCGCCGGCGGAGGTGCCCGAGGCGCCCGTGCGCTCCGTCGCCGTGGCCTCGGTGCAGAAGGCGCAGGGCTACCAGCTGCTGCAGGAGGAGGAGATCGTGTCCCACTACTTCCCGCTGGCCGAGGCGGGCCTGGGGGAGGCCGGCCGGCTGTCCGCCCCGCCCTTCCGGCGGCTGGAGGGGAGGATGGGCGCGGGGCCCCGGGGGGCCCTGCCCGGGGCTCACCCAGAGGCGCTGCCGTCCTACGCGCAGGTGGGGGCCCCGGGGTGTGCGCGGGACGGGCGCCCGGGGGAGGCAGGCGCAGGCCGCGAGCGGGGAGCGGCTGCGGAGAGGCAGGAAGCGGAGAGAGCCAGCACCGAGGGGCGGGAGACCTCGGCGGGGCAGGAGGGGGAGGGGGAGGCCTCCCGGGTCCGGGAGGAGGAGGAGGGAGAAGAGCTACCGGCTGAGCCGGTGGCCGAGCAGAGGCTGCGGGTCCAGAAGGCACCGTCCCCGTGTGCAGAGCCGGCTGCTGGGGAGGACACCAGGCCCCCGAGCAGGCTGAGCAAAGGCAGCAGCCGGGCCAGGTCAGACGATCTGACCGTGTGAGGTGGTGCAGAGGCAGAAAGAGGACACGGGAGCCGGCCTGGGGGGCAGGTGAAAGGGAAAACGCCCGCAGGAGCTGAGTCTCCCGCCCCTCCCCTCGCACCCACGCCCGGTGGCACAGTGCTCGCTGCACCCAGTGAACGGTCTTTCCCGTATGTTTTCAGGGCGGCCGAGATAAACCCATTGTCCCCCCAAGTTCTCAGTCTCCTACGGCTGCCCTGCCCTGCCCTCTACCCCAACGGCTGGGGGACCCTGCATTGACCCCCATTTCTCCATAGAAATCCTTCTGATGAGGCTTGAGACATTGCTACTAGTGTTGTCTCAGGCTCACTCAGTCGGACTTTGTCACCCAGCCCTTCCCTAGCAGACACCCTGTGACCCTGTGTCAGGGGTTCCACCGGCCACCCCCACAGGCACTGGCAGGCGACCCAGCGGGTGCGGTGGGCCTGTTCTCTGCCCTGGAAGCGCTAGGACGTGAACACTGGAGAGCAGAGGGCAGCTGCCGAGTGGCTTCCAGGCCGTCTGATTTTTTCAAGAGAAGCCAGAAACGCACATTTAAGTGAAAATTGCAATGTTTTTAATGTTGCCCACTATATTTTAAGTATGCCCATGTGGATCAGACAAATCTTGTGTAAGCCAAATCCTGGGGCACCCACCTGCAAGGTCAGCATACTGGTACAAGAGTGAGCCCAGCTTTCCTGTGCTATTGGCCATTCTTTTCTATGGTTCCAACTTGTTTCTGTGGCTTCCGAACCCCTTTGCGCCATTTTTGAGTATGTTCAGTTGAAATCATCAGCCTAAGATCCCAACCCTCAGGGGTCAGTGGCTGAACATCAACCAATGAGCCAGGAGGTCACAGTTTGATTGCCAGTCAGGGCACATGCCTGGGTTGTGGGCTCCATCCCCAGAGTGGAGTGTGCAGGAGGCAGCCAACCATGATTCTCTCTCATCATTGCTGTTTCTGTCTCTCTCTCTCTCTCTCCCTCTCCCTTCCTCTGTGAAATCAATAAAATATATATATATATATATATATTTAAAAAAAAAAGAAAGAAAGAAAAGAAATCATTAGTCCAAGAGATACCCAGAGTTCTAGTGTCTTTTCTTTTGAGTCCCTGTAGCCCCTGGGTTCTGACACAATGATATCCCTCATATTGTTGGGAATTCTGCTCTGAGTACCATGAGAGAAAGCAAGCAAGACCTAAAACCTTCTCCCTGTGAACTGAAAAGGCTTCCAGGCCTGGTGGTGGTTTTCTTCCCGGAAGCAAAGAAGGCCCTTTTCTTTCCTTTCCTCTTCCAACCTCAGTGCCCAGCCCAGCTTGGAGCCAGAGGACGCCTGCCCGCAGACCTGCCTCAAGGCGGGTCAGCTCCCTGGCACCAATTGGCCCATCCAAGAGGCACTAGAGAGAGTCTCTTACAAAGTGTGAGTCCAAAAAGCCAGGGCCCAAAAATTCAGTCCCAGGCCAGGTTTCACGCCTGGAAGAGATGCAGAGACCGAAGGGAACAAGAGGGTTGGTTAGCTAAGGTCTCCTGTCCTCCATCCCCACAACCAGTAACCCTCAAGCATAGAGTCCAGTCAGGGAAAAGCCTCAGGTGCACGTGCAGATTTCACACGGAGCAATTTCACCAGAGCCAGTCCAGGCTCAGGGCAGAGGGAGCAAGTCAGTGGTCACCAAGATGGTTCATCTAAACCAACGTGATGCTTCAGGCAGTAGGAGGCTAAGGTAGGCGGGTAGAAACCAAGTTGACATGGCACCATCCGGGGACCCCTAAAAGGTACCTAGAAAAACTGCCTTCCTTCTATCTTCCCCACAACCAGCTCCATCCTAAATCCCTTGTGCTGCTCTCCGGTTGCCACTGATTTCCTGTTAAGATATTGACTCCAGAGTGAAGCCTCCCCCGAAACGGTTTCCCCTCCCCCCCCTCCAGGACCATATGCCCGTTTCTAGGTGCCCTTCCTACAGCAGAGGGGTCTAAAGATAAAATTCATGCTAAGGCCTGGTTGTTTGATGATTACTCAAGGCAAGGAACGGAACAGGGATATTTATCTCACAGATGTGACCTCTGGCTACTGCTTGAATCTTCCTCTCACAACCAACACTATTCCACACCTTCTCCTGTTTGGTGAGAGAAGTAGCAAACTCCCAGGCCTGAGAACCAGACAGGGCATCATGGGCCCCAGCCAGCTACACTACTGCCCCTACAGTTTTGCTCTTGAAGTTCTAGGAAAACGGCAAGTCAGAGCCTGAGAACAGCTTGATCCTTGCCAGGATGAAGGAGACGTGTCTATCTCAACCAGGGCCTAATCCACAGGAGAAAACTCTGCTCCGAGTGGAGGCTGCTGGTGCTGTGGGGAAGCAGTTGCAGTGGTGACAGTGGCTGGTCTCTCTGCTGGGTGACACGCGTGTGGCAACAAGTGCATTTCCTAGGATGAGGCAGCATCCTGCTTCCCTCTCTCACCCACCCTGCCACCATGCCAGTTGACCTTGTCCCTCTTTTGGAAGAAACAGGCACAGGCATCAGGGACCAGGATTTTTTTTTTTTTTTCTATTTCTGCCCTGTGGGAGCTGCGTTATTATCATCCCTTCACCTCTCTGCACCTCACTTTTCTGGCTGTGAACTAGAGATAGCATTTGGCTGCTGAGCCTGGAGCCTGCTGAGTGGTGCCACTTCCTGGGAGTTCCCTCCAACAGCAGGGAGACTGGGCAGGAGGGCAGGTGGGTGCTTTCCATCTGACCCACCCATCTGCCTTGCACTTACCAGGTGAGGGGCTTCCGTTGTGGAATAGACACTCCAGAGATCAGTTTTCCCAGAGAAAACTTCAAACAGAATCTTAACACCCTGTGTTTGGTAGGAACCTGAGACTCTTGGACCTTGAGAGATGCCTGAGGACAGATTGGCAAGGACTTTCATCCTCTGAAAAATGTCCCTTTGGGCCCCATCTTCAGCTGCCAGCCTCCATTCCCGGGCAGCTCTGTGTCCATGGAGGCCCTACTCTCTCTACACAGCCGGAACTCTGTATCTCCCTCAGGCCAATAATCATGACTGACTCAGGGTTATAATCCACCAGGCTCCGTCAGCTCCAGCTTTAAGTCCTACTCCTTGTCCTTCCCTTGTTATAACGACTCTTTAGGACACATGACATGCCAATGAAAACTATGGGGCACAGCAAGTCATACAAGTGCCTCTCCCTCCAGAGGAAAGGGCCCATTGACCAATAGCAATTACGACACCCCATCAGGGGCGATCTGTGACCAGGAGGAACAGAGTTACTCAAAGTTCAACTAGCATGGTCCATGCCTGGCTCTGTAACCCCCGTGCCTAGCTTTGGGGGCATTATAAAAAGGCCTTTCTGCTGTGTCACTTTGTCACTTGCCACACAGCATCCAACTCAGAATTAAACCAATATTCCTAGAGCTCAATGAGACCTGGGGTCAGATTTTCCCATAAAGAGCAATGGAGTTCAGCCCAGCCAGTATCATTTAATGGTTGAGTATCGACCTATGAACCAATTTTTCGGATTCATCTAAGTTTTCCAGTTGCATTTTTCTATCTTTTTCACTTGCTACAGTTATCATCTCTACATGGCCAGATCTGTAGATGGAAGAAAGAGTGAGTCACCTCCAGAATTGAGTTAGATTAATAAAACCAACAGAAAATAGATGGGATCAAATAAATGTAGGTGAGCTGAACCAACAGAATATGATGTAACAACAAAAATCCTCATATGGAAAATCACAACAAATATGGGCATCTCTAATAGCTCCTAGATCAGAACCTCACCTCTGGAACAATTCTGTATCTTCCTTGAATTACAAACTAGTTGTCTTCCCTTTATATATATATAATCTCATGGACATGGACAATACTGTGGTGATTGCCTGGGGGGGGGCGGTAAAGAAGGGAAAAGGGGGGGATAAATGGTGATGGATGAAGATTGACTTGGGGTGGTGAACCCACAATATAGCATACAGATGATGTGTTGTGGAATTGTGCAACTAAAACCTGTATAATTTTGTTAAACAGTGTCACCCCAATAAATTTGATAAAAAATAAAATAAATATTTTAGGGACTTACCTAGTCGTCAAAAACCCTTCTTGATTTTTGAAAAATCCTGTTGACCTAATTACTGTATCTAGTTAGGACCCACACATATACTGGGACAGATGAGTAACAGACTAGGAAAATAACAATAAAGAGGGTGCTGACAGCCTCGAGTCTATGCAGGGTTTCAGGGAAGAAAACAACCAGCGGACACCGAAGGAAAGGAATAGTGTAATTCTGAAAGATATTTACTTTAGAAAAAAAAGTTTAAAATCTGTTTTGTGCTTTCAAATTTTTTAAAGAAAACATGACCTCTATAAAACAGGAGATGAAACACATGAGAATAAGATGATAAACTGAGTTGGAAAAGGAGCTGGCAGAGTTAAGAATTCAAAGAAATTCACCATGGACCCAGAAAAAAAAATCTAGCTAAGCTTTTATTTGCAAGTATAAAGGCATGATTCTACCATTTTCAAATGTAAGAAAACAACCCTGCTGTGGTTTGTGTACTGCTAATGGACAGTTACGCTCTCTCATTCTTGCCCAGTTGTGAACACACAGTGGGATCATATCCTGTCAGCAGGAGGTGAGGATTCCTGTCAAGAGAACAGCTATTCTGATGTCAAATCCTGAAAAAGAGAAAGATTCTAAAATGAGAAAAAGAAAAAGAGGATTGAGAAGGCAAGCCTTAAATAGGAAGACGAGGGAATTAATTTCTTTCTCTGTCTGAAGCTCATTCTCTTGAGCCTGGAATCCCAGGTCTCAATGCACTCAATATGTTTCCAAAAGATAAGGGAACAATGGTATCTGCCATATGGAAGCAGGTTAGGGACAGAGTTAGGGAGTTCATGAGTTAGTGGTAAAATAGTGCCTAGCTCATAGTAAACACTTGGTAAGTATTGGCTATCACCCCCATCACATGTTATTCTGTGTGATATAATTACTGTCATTCAGCACAGTATCATTACTCAGACACCTTAGACTCAGCTGGGATTCAGAGATTTAAGGGGAGAGTTGTGCACTTGGCCTGAAAGGCTAGGGAGAAGAGATTTCCCTCCCTCTCAGAGGCCGCTGTCGGTTGGGGGGATTAGTCATAGCTCTAAAGGAAAGAGAAGCAAGGTGAGAACAAGAAACCCTAACCTCCACCTCTCCATTACAGCCATCCCTCCCACTGTGGAGTTAGGAAGGGTGTTTATTAAGTTACCCTCAAAGGAAGAAAATATTAGGCTGGCTTCAACTTTTCCATAACATATTACATTTCAGAAAACACTAGAACATCTGTAGACTACTGTGGATTAAATGTTTAAGTCAAGAACTCCACAGTAAGCCATATTTCACTCATAAGTGAAGGAAATTTGAAAGGCATTCTCAATTATGCAAAAATCCACATACCAGCAAAACCTTCTTTAAAGAAAAATATATTTAACTGAAGGAGAAATAATTTTAAAAAATAATTCAAGCCCGGCCAGTCTGGGCTCAGTGGTTGATTATCGACCAGTGAAGCAAGAGTAGGTCACTGGTTCAATTCCCAGTCAGGGCACATGTCCTGGTTGCAGTTGTGGGCTTGATCCCCAGTAGGGGGCATGTAGGAGGTGGCTGATCAATGATGTTTCTCTCATAGATGTTTCTATCTATCCCTCTCCTTTCCTCTTTCTCTAAAAATCAATGAAAACATATTATTTTTAAAAATAAGCATATCCATATACCTAAACATTAGATTGAGGTCCTATTAAAAAAAACAAACCAGAATTCAAGAAGGTAAAAATATAAAAAAAGCTAGTGATGAATATGGAAGATATTAAGTATAAAATCAATCAAACAAAGCTATAGTATGTATAATTCCAAACAGAATACAAATGTCATAAATAATTCTTAACACATTGTAATTTTTTTCATTGAGGTTTAAACTACAGGTTATCTAATCTAATAAAAGAGTAATATTGAAATTGACTGTTTCTATGGGATGCCTAAGCCACGCCCACCAGCCAATCAGAGTGGCTGTATGCAAATTAACCCACCTAAGATGGAGGCCGGCAGTCACAGAGCTGGAGAAAACAGGCAGCTTCCATTGTAGCAGGAGTAAGCTGTCTGCCGGCTGGCTGGGCCTCTCTGTGCTCCAGGCAACATACTTGCAACATTGTTGCAATTATAGAAGCCTCAGAGCTGAAGCAAACAGTAGGCCTGGGTGCGACTATTAAGGCAACATTGTTTCAATTATAGAAGCCACAGAGCTGAAGCAGACAGGAGGTTTCCTTACCTGCCCAGGCCTCGGCTTAAAGGAACAGTGTATCAATTATAGAAGATAAATAAACCTGCTTCCAGCCAGCCTTGCTGGGACATTGGGTCAATGGGAGCTGTGGGCAGCCTGAAAGCCTGAAAACAGCCCTCAGCCCATCACCCAGGCTGGCCAGGTACCCCAGTAGGGACCCAAAACCTGAAGGGACTGTGAGCAGCCTGAACACAGCCCTCAGGCCCACACTCAGGCTGGCCACACCCCAATGGGGTGAGGGGCCCCACTGGGGGGCTTTGCCAGCCTGCAAACAGCCATAAGTACCTCACCCAGGCTGGCCAGGTACCCCAGTAGGGACCCAAAACATGAAGGGACTGTGGGCAGCCTGAAAATGCCCCTCAGCTCCTCACCCAGGCTGCCTAGGCACCCCAGTAGCGACCCAAAACCTGAAGGGGCTGTGGGCAGCCTGAAAATGCCCCTCAGCTCCTCACCCAGGCTTTCCAGGCACCCCAGTACGGACCCAAAACCTGAAGGAGCTTTGGGCAGCCTGAAAACAGCCCTCAGCCCGTCACCCAGGCTGGCCACACCCCAATGGGGTGGGGGTCCCAACTGGGGGGCTTGGCCAGCCTGCAAACAGCCATCAGCCCCTCACCCAGGCTGACCAGGCATGTCAGCAGGTGGATATCCCCAGAGGAGTCCCAGATTGCAAGAGGGCACAGGTCAGGCTGAGGGACCTCCTGAGTGCACAAATTTTTGTGCACCGGGCCCCTAGTACTAACATAAACTTGGGAACTGGGTGAGGTGGAGGGAAGTCAGGGAGGAGAAATATGAGAAAGTAGAAGGCCCCAACATACTTAATGTCCAAAGATATTATTTTAGTCTCTATGTTAATACTTAGAAAAACTGCAAATGTTATTTTAAAACAAAATATATACCTTCCAAAATACTAAGAAGAAAAAGTAAGAAACATATATAGAAAAACAGTCAATATAGAAAAACAGATACACAAAATGAGAAGGAAGAATCATTAAACCAAACCAAAATATTTAATTTTATTTGTATAAAATATAACATGCAACGAAGACATAATATGAATCATTTTGTACTGAAAAAGTAGGCATTGGACCATATGTAGCCCTCAGAAATACAAGGAGATATGAAAAGAAAAACAGTCAGAGACTTTAATAAGCTCCTTTGATTCTTGACAAATAAATAGATATAAAAACATAGAGGACCTGAATACCATTTGTAAGTCTGACTTAATGGATATGTAATGGAGTATTAATATTTCTTTATCATAGACACAATGACTGCTCCTTGTCCAGAGTTTGAAGACTTGGATACGTCTTTTTTGTGAACTAAATTTTTCACCGCAGTATTATTTTATTATAACAACCAAGCAAACAGAAAAAGCAGACTAGTGAAATAAATCATGGTAATCATGTGATAGATGTCACTGAGTCAATAAAAATGTAAAATCTTCAGCATGAGAAAATGCTCATGATTTATTTCTAAGTACATGGCAAAATATTGCCCATTGACCCATTTTGGGGAAAATGAAAAAGTATGTGTGCCTGTGTATGGGTGCGGAACTGAGTAACCAAGAATAAGAATGAATATCCCAGATTTTTAAAATACTCCAGAAAACCTGGTCGGCTAGCTCTGTTGTTCTGCATTAATCTATGAACCAGGAGGTCAGGGTTTGACTCCCAGTTAGGACACATGTCCAAGTTGTGGGCTTGACCTCCAGTGTAGGGTGTGCAGGAGGTAGCAGATCAATGATTCTCTCTCATCATTGGTGATTCTCTCTCTCTTCCTTCCTCTTTGAAATCAATTTAAAAAATACATATTTTAAAAATAAGCCAGTATTGGGCTCCCTTGTGACCATCTGACTGCAGCCATGGTGGTAAATCACACTTAGTGATAAAGGTGGGGCTTCTCTAAAATAAAGAAAAGTTCCCACTGATAGTATCCTGAGCAGAGGTTAGTCCTGGAGCAAGGAGTGGTGGGGAGGCAAGGAGAGCTTGGGGCCCCACCCAGGCCCAGAGGGCGGGACACCCGAAGGTAAGTGCTGAGAAGTCCAGAAAGTTCTTATGGAAGGGCATGCATATCTTTCACTTTTATGTATGACTTTCAATTTATGTATTCCATTTTCAATTTTCTATTATTCTTCCCTTTTATTCACAAATTATATGGATCAAATTAATTCTGTAGAAGAATTGAATTAGTAGGGAATCCTCTGAGTTTTAATAAATGGGTGGAAAAATTAATGTTATATATTTTAAATAATGCCTCTGAGTCTTCCCAACGTTAGGAGGTATACAATCACCAGTCCTTTTATTTCCTTTTTAAAAATTCTTTATTGTTGAAAGTATTACACACGTCTCCTTTTATCAGTCTTTTTATTTCAATGTGAATAATTGGTAACCACCAATTTTAAATATACATTTGAACTGATTAATAATAAAGGAAAACTCTGAATGGAAATTCATAATAGTAATAATGGGCGAAATTATTGCATACTTACTAGAAAGCACTTAGTTTTCTTAAAGTTTTAAGTATACTACTTTATTGCTAGTAATAACTTTATGAAATAAGCTGCTATTACTTATCCCTCTTTTTAAGATGAGGAAACCAACGTGCAGAGAGCTAAGTTGCTTGCACAGGGATTCAGAACTATTTAAAGCTGCATTCCTCAGGAATCGGCCTTAAGAACAGCCAAGCACCTGATTCAGAGTGAACGCTAACTTAGCTGAACCAATCAAGGTCCAGGACAGGACATCCTAAGTGCCTACCAAGTGAGCACCATGGTCAGCATTTCCAAAACGAGGCTGCAGCCTGGCTAGCGTGGTTCAGTAGCTAAGCCTCAACCAAAAGCGGGACATCTGGTCACCTTAGCCTCACCTTATTGTGCCGTTGTGTGTGGAGCCAAGCATAAGTTGTAACATCTAGAACACCGTGGCTGGCTTATGATCTCATTCTAATAATCATTATTAACTTCATCTTATTAGCTATGACCACTCTGACCATGACAAAAAGGAATGACCACTTCAAACAAGATGTGAGGTCAGGCCCCACCTCCTTCAGCCTCCGAAATGTAAATACTCCCTTGCATTACCTCCGCTTCTGGATTTCCACAGCATCTTACCTCCCCGAGCCTTGCAGCCCGGCTACCTCCAATTAAGCCCCGCCTCCAGAACGGCGTCTGCCTGGCCCCGCCCTCGTCCCCTAGGCAACCCGCGCCCGTCCCGCCCACTCCCGGCGGAGAAGCAGTCGGTGTCGTCGCTGATTGGCTGGCCCGGGCGCAGCTAGATGTCGTCAGGATGAGCGGCGTCCGTCCCCGCCGGCGCTCCGGGCGAAGGCCACAGATGTGAGGGGCGGGCAGCCCGAGGTGCTGCGGTCTCGGGGAGCGGGCAATGGAGGCGCGCGCTCTCCCCGCACATCACCATGAGTTTCCTGATAGACTCGAGCATCATGGTTACCTCCCAGGTGAGCCACGCCTCCTGCCCGGGCCCCCGGCCTCGCTTTTCCGACCACAGAGTCGTCTCCTTGCGGCTCAGCGGTGCGGGCTGGCCGGTGTCTCGCCGCCTGCACCGCCTCGACCTTTCGGCGGAGCTCGGGGAGGGTTCGGAGTTTGCTGCGTCCGGTCGTCCGCCCTTGTCGGGAGACGGCCTGCGGCGGTCCCACCCCACCCGGCCTCCACCCACTTTCCCGTCGAGTTTCGGCAGGGGTCGGGCGGCCTCCGGCAGAAGGGAGCGGCCCCGACACTCCCGACGGCGCCCCTGTCCCGCGCGTCGGGGAAGCTGTGGTTCCGGCGCCGTGCGCGGCGGGCCAATCGGAGCCGGCTCCTGGGGACACGTGGGCGCCGCGGGTTCGCTGTCAAACGCCGGATCCCGGAGTGGACGGTTCGCGCTGTCCCTGGAGAGACCCGCCCGGGTGCTGGGTTTTCCCGGGACGTGCACGCAGCACCCATCCTTTCTGCGGCCAGTGCCGTTCGGGTCCGGTCCTGTTCAGAGTTGAACCCCGCCCCCCCCAGGGGCAAGCACTCAGGAAACATTCGTTGGCCAACTCTTCATATTTGGAGCAGCTCGCACATCTTCCTCGTTTCCCAGTAATTTAAACTACTGTTTATTTTCCTGCACTTTGGGGTGACATTGGTTGATGAGATTATATACGTTCCAGGCGCACAGCTGTATAATCTATCACCTGTAGATTGTGTTGTGTTTTCATCATCCTAAATCAAGCCTCTTTCCATCGCCGTTTCTCCCGCCGGAACCCCCTTCCGCCTTGCCCCACCCCCCTTTCCCTCTGGTAACCACCATACTGTTGTCTGAGTCTATGAGGGTTTTTTGGTTGCTTTATTTTGTTGGTGTTTTGTGTGTTTTTGTTTTGTTTTGTGTTTGGGGTTTGGTTTTGGTTTTGGTTTTTTTTTGCTTAATCCCTTCACTTTTCTCACCCAGACCCACGACCCCCTTCCCTCTGCCAGCTGTTAGCCTGTTCCTTCTCTATGAGTTTTTTTCTATTTTGCTTGTTAGTATTTTGTTCATTCGGTTCCACGTATGAGTGAGATCATATGATCCCTTCTTTCTCTGCCTGGCTCGTTCCGCGTAGCTAGGCGCAGTGTAGGTCCCTCCATGCTGTTGCAAAAGGTGCGGTGCTATGGTTCAGACGCATCGCAGCTGTTTTATGTTATCCACTCATCCACTGACAGACACTCAGGCTGCTTCCACATCTTGGCTCCTGTAAGTAATGCTGCAGTGAACCTAGGGTTGCATATATTCTTTCGAATTAATGTTTCAGGCGTCTTCAGGTAAATTCCCAGAAGTGGAATCATAAGGCAGTTTCATTTTTAATCTTTTGAGGTTAACTCCATACCGCTTTCCACAGCGGCTGCACCAATCAGCATTTCCACCAACAGTGCAGGAGGGTTTTCTCTGAATCATCGCCAGCCCTTGTTTGCGGGTTTATTGAGGATGGCCATTCTGACAGGTGTGAGTGATAGCTCATTGTGGTTTTAATGTCTGTTTCTCTGATGATATAGTGATGTTGAGTATCTAATCTAATAAAAGAAAAATATGCACTCCATTACACCTAAGCCACGCCCACCAGCCAAGCCATGCCCCCATCCAATCAGAGCAGCTGTATGCAAATTAACTCAGCCAAGATGGAGGCCGGAAGCCACGGAGCCAGAGCAAACAGGAGGCTTCCATTGCAACTGCCTGCCTAGGCTGGGTGAGCCTTTGCTCACGGCAACAATGTTTCAATTATAAAAGCCACAGAGCTGAAGCAGACGAGGCTTCGTAAACTGCCTAGGCCTCCGCTCAAGGTAACAAAGTTTCAATTATAGAAGATAAATAAACCCCAGAAACCTGATTCCAGCCAGCCTCACTGGGACCTTGGGTCAATGGGAGCTGTGGGCAGCCTGAAAACGGCCCTCAGCCCCTCACCCAGGCTGGCCACACCCCCATTGGGTGAGGGTTCCTACTGGGGGGCTTGGCCAGCCTGCAAACAACCATCAGCCCCTCACCCAGGCTGGCCAGGCATGCCAGCAGGTAGACATCCCCCGAGGGGTCCCAGACTGCGAGAGGGCACAGGCCGGGCTGAGGGACCCCTCTCCCTCAGCCCCCCGCCCAGTGCACAAATTTTTGTGCAGCGGGCCTCTAGTCTTTTTATATGTGTGTTGGCCATCTAGATATCCTCTTTGGAGAAGTGTCTATTCAGCTCCTTTGCCCATTTTTTAATTGCATTGTTTGTTTTTTGGTATTGAGTTTTATAAGCTCCTCATAAATTTTGGATATTAACCCCTTATCAGATGTATCATTGGTAAATATATTCTTCTGTTCAGTGGGTTGTCTTTTTATTTTGTTGATGCTTTTCTCTGCTGTGCAAAAACTTTAATGGATGTAGTCCCATTTGTTTATTTTTTCTTTTGTTTCCTTTGCCCCAGGCAATGTATAAAAAATATATATATGTTGCTGTCAGAACTGTCTGAGAACCTTCTGCCTATGTTTTCTTCCAGGATGTTTATGGCTTCAAGTCTTACATTGTAGTTTTTTATTCATATTGAGTTTATTCTTGTGTATGGTTTAAGATGGGGTCTAGTTTCATTTTTTTGCACATATCTGTTCAATTTTCCCAACACCATTTATTGAGTAGACTGTCTTTACCCCATTGTATGTTCTTGCCTCTGTTCTGTTCCATTGATCTAGATGTCTGTTTTTATGCCAGTATCATGCTATTTTGATTACTTTGGCCTTGTAGTATAGATTGATATCAGGTAATAGGATTCCTCCAGATTTGTTCTTTCTCAAGATTGCTGTGGTTATTCAGTGTCTTTTGTGGTTCCATATAAATTTTTGGAATATTTGTTCTAGTTTTGTGAAATACACCATTAGTATTTTCATAGGCATTCCATTGAATCCTATGTAGTATGGACATTTTAATGATGTTAATTCTTCCTATCCATGAACAAGATATATGCTTCCACTTATTGTATCTTCAATTCCTTTCTACAATGTCTTATAATTTTCTGAGTACAAGTTTCTTACAGCCTAGGTTAAATTTATTCTTAGGGTTTTTGTTTGTTTGTTTTAATCCTCACCCAGGGATATGTTTTTCTTAATTTTAAGAGAGGAACATCAGCGTGAGATAGACACACCCAACAGCACAACCTAGGTATGTGCCCTGACCAGGAATTGAACCCGCAGCCTTTTGGTGTATGGGATTATGGTCCAACAAACTGAGCCTCCATGTATTTGTGCACTCGGGGTGTCCTTCAGCCTGGCCTGTCCCCTCTCACAGTCTGGGACCCCTTGGGAGATGTCCCCCGGGGCCTAAGCTGGCAGTCACACATCCCTCTGGCAGCCCAGGAGCCCTCAGGGGATGTCCACTTGCCAGTGGGAAGCAGGCCTAAGCTGCAGTTGGACATCCTTAGCGCTGCTGAGGAGGCAGGAGAGGTTCCCACCACCACCTCTGGCAGCCATCAGTCTGGCTTGTGGCTGAGCAGAGCTCCCCCTGTGGGAGCGCACTGACCACCAGGGGGCAGCTCCTTCATTGAGCATCTTCCCCCTGGTGGTCAGTGTGTGTCATAGTCATTCCCAGTCATTCTGCTGTTAGGATCAATTTGCGTATTATCATTTTATTATATAGGATGTAATTATAAATAGGATTATTTATTTCATTTGCCTTTCTGGTAGTTCATGATTGGTGTATAAAAATGCAACTGGTTTCTGGGTATTTATTTTGTACCCTGCTATTATACTGAATTCATCTATAAGTTCTGATAGTTTATTTGGTGGCATCTTCAGGGCTCCCTACCTACAGTATTGTGTCATCTGCAAATAATGACAGTTTAACTTATTCCTTTCTATTTGGATGGCTTTTATTTCTTCCTCTTGTCTGATCGCAGTGGCTAGGACTTCCAGTACTTATGTTGAATAAGAGTGAAGAAAGTGAACATTTCTCTCTTGTTCCTGATCTTAAGGGAAATGCTTGTAGTTTTTGCCCATGAAATATAATGTTGGTTATAGGTTTGTCATATATGTTCACTCTATTCCCACTTTGCTGTGAGTTTTTATCATAAATCGGTGCTGGATTTTATCAAATGCTTTTTCTGCATCTATTGATATGATCATGTGGTTTTTATCTTTCTTTTTGTTTATGGGATGTTTTACATTTATTGATTTGCAGACATTGTACCAACCTTGCATCCCTCCAAATAAATTCCACTTGATAATGGTGTATGATCTTTTTAATATAATGCTGGATCTGGCTTGAGGATTGTTGAGGATTTCAACATCTATGTTCATCAGGATATTGACCTATAATTTTTTTTGTAGTGTCTTTGTCTGGTTTGGTAATTAGGATACTGATTGCCTTGTAAACTGAGCTTGGGAGTCTTCCCTTCTCTTGAATTTTTTTTAATAGTTTGAGAAGAATAGCGTGTTAGTGCTTCTCTGAATGTTTGGTTACATTCACCTGTGAAGCCATTGGTCCAGGACTTTGTCTGCTATAATTAACACTAGTTGTAACTGTCTGTCTACATTCTCTGATTCTTCCTGATTCAGTTTTGGAACTTTGTATGTTTCAAGGGATTTGTCTGTTTCATCCAGATTGTCCAATTTATTAGCATATTGTTGTTTATAATATTTTATTACAGATCCCCCCATTGACCCTCTTTTTCCCTGATCCATGTAACACCCACACGAACCCAGGCCTTCATCCCACTATTGTCTGTGTCCATTGGCTATGCATATATAGTATACACATATGTTATTTAGTTAATCTCTTCCAGTCTGCCCCACCCCTGTCCATTTGGAGATCTGTCAGTCTATTCCATCCATCCATGTGTCTGCACTATTTTGTTCACTGGTTTATTTTGTTCACTAGATCTTTTTAATGTATTTGCTTTTTTTTTTTTTGAGGATTTTAGTATCTATGTTCATCAGGTATATTGGCCTATAATTTTCTTCCTTTGTGGTGTCTTTATTCAGTTTTGGATTCAGAATAATGTTGGCCTTGTAAAAAGAGCATGGAAATCTTCTTTCCTCTTGAATTAATTGTTAGGAATAGTTTAAGGAGAATATGTGTCAGTTCTTCTTTGAACATTTGGTAAGACACCCCTGTGAGGCCATCCAGTCCAGGATTTTTGCTTGCTTTTATTTATTTTTTCTTACTGCTTCAATTACAATTAATTGTTATTGGTCTAGTCAGATTTTATGATTCTTCCTGATTAAGTTTTGTAATATTTTATGTTTCTAGAAATTTGCCCATTTTACTCAGTTGTCCTAATTTTTGGCATATAGTTATTCACAGTATTTTCTTACAATTCTTTGTATTTCTGTGGTGTCTGTTGTTACTTCACCTTTTTCATTTCTGATTTTATTTGTTTGGGTCCTCTTTGTTTCTTCATGAGTCTGAATAAAGGTTCATCAATCTTATTTATCTTTTCACAGGACCAGTTCTTTCATTGATCTTTTGTATTATTTTTTTAGTCTCTTTGTAATTTATTTCTGCTCTGATCCTTATTATTTTCTTCCTTCTGCTTCTCTGAGTTTCTCTTGTTGTTCTCTAATTCTTTTAATTGTAGTGTTACATCCTTTATTGGAAATATTTCTTATTTCTTGAGATAGACCTGTAATGCTATGAACTTCCTTCTCAGGACAGCTTTCTCTGTATACCAAAGATTTTGGATTGTTTTGTGTTCATTTTCATTGTTTCCAGGAAGTTTTTAATTTCCTCCTTTATGTCATGGCTAACCCATTCATTGTTTAATAACATGCTATTTAGCCTCCATGTGTTTGGATGTTAAGAGTTCTTATTGTAGTTGATTTCTAATTTCATACCATTTTAATCTGAGAAGATGATGTGATTTCAAACTTCCTGAACTTATTTAAACTTATAAATATCAATTAAATCTATCAGATCTAGTGTGTTATTTAATGTCACTGTTTCCTTGTTGAGATTTTGTCTATTATCCAGTGATGATAATAGGGTATTAAAGCCCCCTACTATGACTGTACTGCTATCAATCTCTCCCTTAAAGTTCTCTAAGAGTGTTTGTTTTTATATATATACTAGGGGCCCGGTGCACAAAAATTTGTGCACTCGGGGGGGGGGGGTGTCTCTCAGCCTGGCCTGTGCCCTCACAGTCTGGGACTCCTCGGGGGATGTCCACCTGATGGCATGCCTGGCCAGCCTGGGTGAGGGACTGAGGGCTGTTTGCAGGCTGGCCACAGCTCCCATTAACCCAAGGTCCCAGTGAGGCTGGCTGGAATCAGGTTTCTGGGGTTTATTTATCTTCTATAATTGAAACTTTGTTGCCTTGAGCAGAGGCCACAGCCTGCCTAGGCAGGCAACAAAGCCTCCTGTTTGCTTCAGCTCTGTGGCTTCTATAATTGAAACTTTGTTGCCTTGATCGGAGGCCACAGCCGGCCTAGGCAGGCAGTTTCCTTCATTGCTGGCCTCCTATTTGCTCTAGCTCTGTGGCTGCTGGCTGCCATCTTGGCTTGTTAATTTGCATATTGTTGATCTGATTAGCTGGTGGGCGTGGCTTAGGTGTAACAGAGTGAGGGTTAATTTGCATATTCTTTTATTAGATATATACATATATGTATATATATGTATATGTGTGTGTATATATATATTAGGGGCTCTCATATCAGATGCATATATGTTTACCATAGTTATATCCTCTTGTTGGATCGATCCCTTTAGTATTACGTTGTTATAGCTTTTGTTTTAAAGTCTATTTTGTCAGATATAAGAAAAATGACAATATTTAAATAGCTTTTTTTACTCAATATAGAAATAAAGATGTCAGTGAGGAAATTGGCATTGCATGTAGCCTCTAAGACTTTTTTTTGTCTAAAGTTTTACATATGTCTCCTTTTTTCCCTGATTGACCCCCCTCCCCCTAAGACTTTTAACATGAATCTAATTGATTGATAAGTTGAACTAAGAAAGTGGCTTTCTGATATTTATGCCACCTAATACTTCAACTTTTACACATTGCATTTCACATGCAGTCTTAAATTCTTAAACCTGTTCTTTGCAAATGAGAAACAAAGACCCAAAGAATTCATTGCATGTAATGTTCTATATCCAAATATTTATGTGGCCACTTCATCATTATTTAGGTATCAGCAAAAATGTCACATTGGAAAGGCTTTACCTGACTTCCCAACCCCAATCAAAGTAGTCTCTATTCCAGCCACCTACTGTCTCATTTCACTGTTTATTTTTATTCTTTTAAATACATTTTTATTTATTTCAGAGAGGAAGGGAGAGGGAGAGAGAGAGATGGAAACATCAGTGATGAGAGATATTCATTGGTCACTGCCTCCTGCACGCTCCCCACTGAGGACTGAACCCACAACCCGGGCCTGTGCCCTGACTGGGAATCAAACCATTACCTCCTGGTTCAGAGGTCAGTGCTCAACCACTGAGCCACGCCTGCTGGGCTCATTTTCCTGTTTTAATTTTTTCTTAGCATCTGTCGCTGTTATTTGTGTTTTTGTTAAATGTAGACTCCGTGAGGTCCAGGATATTTTCTTTCTTGTTCTCTCTGTAGTCCCTAACATCTAGATCAGTTGCTGATAGTAGAGGCCTAGTAAATATTTCCTTAGTAAGAGAGATGCAGTTACCTTAGAAACACCTGCCCCTCGTTTTTCCTGATTTATATGAACTGAGATTTATTTGGAATGAAAATCAGAAATTGCAGGTCATAAATTAATGAAGCTCGTCAGCCTCAGGTAACATCTTGATGTAGAGATGTTCGCCATGTCACAGGATAAAGTTCAGATTCTTAGTGGGGCTCGAGTCTGACGATGAAACCCAGCTCTTACCTCTCCCACCTTGGCTGTCACCATTTTTCACGTAACCTTATGCTGGAGCCTGCTACTTCCTTAACCTTCGCATTTCCCGTTGGTTCTCTCTTTCTGGACCTTTCACCCATACCCCTGCACTTTCTTCTCCTGGCTGATTCCTTCAGATTTCAGCATGAACATCCCAGAAGCCTCTCCAAGATTTGACTAGATGACCCTGTGCATGCTCGCATTTCCATAGTACGCTTTACCTACTTTCCTTGTAGCATAATTACATGTTCACATTGTTTTGTAATTACTTGTCTATTTCTTCCATAGATTATAAACTCCTTCAGAGCAGTCTGCCATTCTGTTCCTGGCACCTGGCACATATTAGACACTGAAAAATATTTGTTAAGTGAATAACAAATGGTACTTTAAGTGAAAATGGTAAATAAATGATCCAAGAAAGGGGACTTTTCAGTTACTTCTTTAATAACTGGCTTTTTTTTTTTTAATCTGGAACTAATTTTCAGTGTAGGAGAGATTTTGTTAATAAAAGCAACTGTTATCTAGCTCACATTTTGAGCCTTCTATAGTCATAAGTCTTATCAGTTCCAAAGTCCCAAAGTCAAGACTGTACAATTTTTAAAATATTAACCCTCTTTTTCAAGTAAGAAGCTATGCACCTTTTATTTGCAAACTGTTTGAAAATGCTTTTTTTCCTTCTGCTTGTTTTTCAGGTTCTCTATAATTTTACCAGAATTCATATTTACCTTGGACTTAACTCTCCAGTTGCCTTTTTTTATTTTATTAGTTGGGTAAAAGTCTTAAGCTTTTTTGTCAATGTGAAAGGAGCCCACAAAGAAATATTAAAGGTATAGATTTCTTTGTCTTCCATTTCCCATCCTTTCATATTTATTATCATTTTTGCTTGTTTTCTTTTTCTTGTTTAAAGACCCATTTCAGGGCACTCTTAGTGTTATATATTACCTTTTTTATCATCTTCTTCATACCACTCCCAGTCCTAAATGCCTAACTCCCCCAACTTCAGACATGACTTCATAAGTCATAAACATGGCCTCTAAACTCTCAATTTAAATGTCTTCTGTCATAATCTTCTATCTAATAAAGAGGGAATATGCAAATTGACCATCATGCCATAACGGTCAAGATGGCTGGGCCCACATGGAGGCCGAGTTCCTGTAACCAACCTTAACAAGCCTTATCAGCAGGGACCTGAGGCTGCACCCCCAGCCTGGTGGGGCTTGACAGGGGACCTCAGGCCGCGCCCCCTGCCCAGCAGTGCTTGATGGGGGACCTCAGGCCATGTTTCCCCCGAGTGGAGCTTGATGGGGGGGCACCCTCAGGCCACACCCCCTGCCCCAGCGCTGGGCCAGGGGACCTCAGGCCACACCTCCCACCTGTGGGGCTTGATGGGGGTGGAGCTGACCGGGTCCAGATCTAGCCCAATGTGGGTGGGTCCAGCCGGGTCTGGGTTTTGAGCGATTTCAAGGCGCATGTGGGTGGGTAGGGACTTGACTCTGGTTCCCATGGTGCACCCCAGACTCTGACAGGAGGAAGATTTTTTTTTTTCATATACATTTTACTAATTTTCTTTCATCTCTGACACTTCTATTATAAAGGGCAAATAGCAATATTAAAATATTTCCTCTAATTAATTCTCTTTTAATGTGCACCGGGTCACTAGTAATTTATGATAGCCAAAGGGTCTCTGGGTAGCCTAGGGGTATTTTCTCCTAATCTCTTCACCCCTTTTCTTCTCGGTCTGGATTCATATTTCAAAACTGCTTCCTCATACCTTCTTGTTTCTTTACCTAAATACAAAACTCCACACTTGATCACTGCTATAGTTTGTCCATTATTAATTCAGGGCCTGAAGGTTAAAGTAGAAAATCATGCAGTTGTGTAGCTTGCCCAATGCCATGAGTTTATGGACACTCATGGTGTGTTTTTCTTGACCTCAATTAGCTACTTGTTCCATTCCCTCATAATTTCTCTGGAGTCTTTATCACTCTCTTCAAAGTCCTTTTTTCCATCCTCACCTCTGGTACTCTCAGCAAAACACCTTACCTCCTACTTTATCAACAAAAGCGAGGTCAAAGGTGTGATCTTCTACTTCCTCCCTCTTACTCTAGGCAATTATCATACCCACAGCCATTCCCCACTCCTTTTTTCCATGTCAGAAAGTCAGGCACTCCCTACACCTATTGAAGACCGTTTCCTCCACCTGTGAAGGAGCTAATTGATCTTGAAGCAGCTAATTGTGAAATGGTTAAAAGCACAAGCTTTTAGAATCTGTCACAGACTTCAGATTGAATCCTGATTCTGACACTTACTGTAAATGGATTAACATTCTCTCAGCCTCAACTTTCTCTGAAATGAGGACAGTCAGACCTGCCTTATGTTTTCCTGATTTAAATACTTAGAGTTCCTGGAATATACTAAATGATCAATAAAGTATAGCTGCCGCTAATAATGATAAATTAGTAACATCATCAACTCAGCCGTTACTGGAAAGGGGACCTGGCCTGGGCCCCAGGCTGTGTGGGGGTTCTTGACTTTGGCAGGGAACATTTCACAGCACGAGTCCAGGTGAGCTTTGGAGGATGTTCATTAAAGCTGGGGACGGTGGAGCAGGAAGGGCCGGGACGGGAGCCCAGGCGGCTCCGCTTTGGCCGGCTAAGATGTCCTTGGACAGGTTCGGGGGTTTGCCCAGGTGAGCTGCCCATTTCTGCCCTGGTTACAAGCCTGTGGGGTCCCTTACTCTAGGAGATTCATGCCTGGTGGGGGGGAGGAGTTAAGGCGCAGGCGTGCTCCTGGGAGGGAGAGCGTGCACTACACCTTTGGTTTGAGGGGCTTTAAAGGCTGGGCATTTAGGGGAGGATCTCAGAAGACTGCTCACCAGCTTTATGCTGATGAACCAAAACGAGGTTTGTTCTCGTAACTTCATCTGTCCTGGGTTGTGGTTGGCAAGTGGCACTAATTGGATTTCTGCTATCTGTCTCCCTGAGTAAGGTGACCCTCTGGTTGGGGAGGAGAATTACAATCCATCCATATGTACTCTTCCTGGCGGCTTCCCTACTTGGGTGGTTTCAACTCAGGTGTATCTCAGCCCTGCCCTCACCCTCTCCTTCATGTTGACTGGATGGCCCTTAGGCACTCAGCATTTCTGAGAGTGAACTGCTCATCTTCCCATCCCGCTCCCCACCCCCCTCCCAAACTTTTCTTCCTCCAATCTGCTTTGTATAAATTGGGTGCCTCACTCATCCTTGGTTCCTCCCTGCTCATTTACCTTCTAAGTGCTACTTAAATCTGTTGCCTCCTCTCCACCGGTGTCTTAATTCAGATCTTTATCATTTCTCATCTGCAACAACCTCCTGTAAGGTTTCTCTTTCTACAGTGTTGTTTCTTTCAAATGTATCTTCAGTGTAGCCACCATAGTGCTCCTATAAGACCAAGCCAGCCGTGTTTTTTCCCCACTGAAATGACTCCTCATCACCTGTAGACTATAATCCAAGGTCCTTAGGGTGGCCTTCAGCGCCTCTCTTGCCTCATTTTAACCACTTCCTCCCTTGAACTTTGCTTTCCAGCCATACCAAACCATGTGTCGTTCCCAGTACATGTCGTACTGTTTCTTACCGCTATATCTTTAATCATGCTCTTTGCTCTCTGGAAAGAAAACCCTGTCCTCCTGCCCCCAACACCTGGCTTTTGCCTGCCTAGTCTTTTTTCATCCTATAGCAGAGTGATTTTTTAATATTTTAGGGTTGATGGGAAACTTGAGTATGTGGGAAATATCTGAGAACCTCTCTTTGTAGAAAATGCATATAATTCCCAAATTTGCACATGAGATCAGGTTTTTAGCCCAAATTAAAACCTCCTTCAGCTAAGGTATTATCTTCCCCAGAAAAATCTGTCCTAATCCACCAAAGATTGGTCTGGTCTCCCTTTTTCATATTCTTTTCCCATACCATGCGCATATTTCCCCTCATTGCATATCCGATGTTACATTAAAAGTACTGATTTAGTGGATTTGCCACTATACTTTGAGCTCCTTGAAGGTAATGACTATCTTGCTCATCTTTGTGTCACCAGGACCTCGCACAGCACATGGGAATTATTACACAAAAATTAAGGTTGAATATTCCTAAAGAACAAACTAGCATTTAGCAAACATAGCAAACATGTGTGGAGCTCCTGCTATGTGCATTATGCTGGGCACTGAGGATTCACAAGGCAAACATGATCCTTGTCCTGACTGGACTTACAGTCTAATATCTAAAAAAAGTGTGTATCTGTATGTACTTATTTTTTATGATGTGCAGTAAAAGAGTTAGCATGCTTCCCCCTCTTCTCACCTCCCTGTCATTCCTTCCCTCTGTCACTAGCTTTTGGGGGCCGGGTGCATGTGCACTCAGGGGGTCCTTCAGCCCGGCCTGTGCCCTCTCGCAGTCTGGGACACCTCAAGGGATGTCCACCTGCTGGCATGCCTGGCCAGCCTGGGTGAGGGGTTGATAGCTGTTTGCAGGCTTGCCAAGCCCCCCAGTGTGGACCCTCACCCCATTGGGGTGTGGCAAGCCTGGGTGAGGAGCTGAGGGCTGTTTTCAGCCTGCCCACCATCCCTTCAGGGTTCAAGTCCTTACTGGGGTACCTGGCCAGCCTGGGTGAGGGGCTGAGGTCCATTTTCAGGCTGCCCACAGCTCCCATTGACCCAAGGTCCCAGCGAGCCTGGCTGGAATCAGGTTTCTAAGGTTTATTTATCTTCTATAATTGAAACACTGTTGCTTTGAGTGGAGGCCTAGGCAGGCAACGGAAGCCTCCTGTTTGCTTCAGCTCCGTGGCTTCTATAATTGAAACATTGTTGCTTGAGCAGAGGCCTGCTGGCCTAGTCAGGCAGTTGCAACGGAAGCCTCCTGCTTGTTCCAGCTCCGTGGCTACCGACCTCCATCTTGGCTGGGTTAATTTGCATACAGCCGCTCTGATTGGCTGGTGGGCGTGGCCTGGCTGGGTGTGGCTTAGGTGTCTTGGAGTGACGGTCAATTTGCATATTACTCTTTTATTATATTATATATTCTACTAGAGGTCTGGTGCATGAAATTCGTGCACTGGGGAGGGGTGGGGGAGTCTCAGCCTGGCCTTTGCCCTCTTGCAGTCCGGGACCCCTCACTCCTTACCACCTGCCTGCTCCTGAGCCCATCTTCTGGCTGAGCAGCTCTCCCCTGTGGGAACGCACTGACCACCAGGGGACAGCTTCTGTGCTGAGCTTCTGCCCCCTGGTGGTCAGTGCACATCATAGCGACTGCTCGTTCCACCATTCAGTCAATTTGCATATTTGGGTTTTATTATGTAGGATTATGATTTTAGTTCTAGTATTTCTATGTTTAAATATCCTTTGTACTTTTATATATCTTTATATAACTTTTACCCTTAAATGTTCTTTTACATCTATTAGTTGACTTATCAGTTTTAATATCCTTTGGATTCATGTTATGAAAGATCAGTTAATTAGTACATTGAAGCGACTTCATATCTTCTCTCCCCTTATGTTTGTCCAGGCATTAATAGTTACATTATTTCTAAGTTGTTTTTTACATATTTGTTTTACTTATTTTTACATATTTTTAAGTTATGTTAGGCGTGGGTCTATGTTTTTAAAAACGTGTCCTTGCCTCTAGTCTTCTGTTCTGTGGTTTTCCAGTCATTTTGTAATGGACTGAAATTCCCTAGTCTTTCTTTCACTCCCCCTTTCCCTGTTCAGACTTTGTGCCTCACTAACCCTGAATAAAGTAGCAAGAATATTAACAGCAACATTTATTGGGTACTTAGTGTGTGCCTGGCGCAGTTATTATTTGTTTTTCTTTTTATTTTTAATTTAGCTTACACAACTTTATCATCAATAGGTGTTTGATTTTTTAAAAATTTCTCCCATCCCTGCTCTTCCCTCCCGTTTGGCAGCCGTCAGCTTGTTCTCTGTAACTATGCATCTGTTTCGTTTTTGTTTGTTCGTTTATTTCATTTAGATTCCACATGTAAGTAAAATCATGACCATTCCTCCTTCTGCCTAGTCTCTATTCCTGCCCTCTAGTGTCTGCTTGTCATATTGCTCCCTCATTCCACCTGTAAGTGAAATCATATGGTATTTGTCTCTGACTTTTTTATCTTAGCATAATACCCTTTAGGTCCATCCATGGTGAAAATGGCAAGATTTCATTCTTTTTCTTGTTGAGTAAAATGAGAGAGATCATCTTTATCCATTTATCTATTGATAGATACCTACCTAGTTTACTTCCATATTTTGGCTATTACTGGTAATGCTACAGTGAACACAAGGATGCATGTATCTTATAGCATTAGTGTTTTTGTTTTCTTCAGATAAATACCAAGAAGTGAAATTGCTGGGTCGGATGGCAGCTCTATTTTTTTATTTTTTGAGGACTCTCCATACTGTTTTCCATAGTGGCTGCACCAGTTTACAATCTCACCAGTGTGCATGAGGGCTCCCTTTTTTCCACATCCTAAATAACACTGTTGTTTCTTGATTTATTGGTGGTAATCATTCTGACAGGTGTAAGCTGGTATCTCATTGTGGTTTTAATTTGCATTTCTCTGATGATTAGTGATGTTGAGCATGTTTTTATGTGTCTCTTGGCCATCTATCTGTATGTACTCTTGGGATAAATGTCTATTCCGGTCCTTTGCCATTTTTTAATTGGAATGTATGGGGTTTTTTGGTATTAGATTTTATAAGTGCCTTATATATTTTGCATATTAACCCCTAACTGGGTGTATCTTATCCCATTGTTATGATGTCTTTTCATTTTGTTGATAATTTCCTTCACTGTGCAAAAATGTTTTAGTTTGGTATTTTGATGTTTTGTTGAGAGTATTTTATTCATAAATGGATATTGAATAAGAATGTATGTATTTAAATTGGACATTGAAAAAGTGTATAGTAAGTGCTTTGATAGGGGAAGTAGGGGTAGAATAGGGATCGTATAAAAAGAGCAACTTGTTTTTATTTGGGAGAAGGCCTTCCAGAGATATATGGAGACGTGGAGGTACATAGGAGGGGGCTGGAGAGAGTCTGCAACGGTCTCGACATGAAGCAGTGTTGTGTCTAAGAGCCGAAGGCAGCTCCATGTGGCTAAAGTAGGACTTTGGTGGGTAGGAGGGGCACAGCAAGAGGAGGGGGTCTCCGTTAAACTGTGCCCAAGAGTTCACCTTGCTCCTCAGTTCATTGGGAAGGCATGAAGAATTTTATTCTTCAATAAAGTTCCTAACCAGTATAAGAAAAGAGGAGTGTGCCAGGGGGAGGGAGGGAGGGAGGGAGGGGGAGAGAGAGAGAGAGAGAGAGAGAGAGAGAGAGAGAGAGAGAGAGAAGGTTCTATTTACTAGTGGAAAACAAACTAGCTTCCGAGCACTGAACAGAGCTGCCATGTGGCTCCTGCCTCTGATGAAGCAAAGGACAGAGCGGTATCATGCAGTCGCTTGGGTTTGCTAGTGCACTGAGGATGGTACAGAAGCTGAGAAGGCCTTCACCGTTTTGGCTCAGTGGATAGAGCGTCGACATGCAGACTGAAGGGTCCCAGGTTCGATTCCAGTCAAGGGCATGTACCTTGGTTGCAGGCACATCCCCAGTAGGAGGTGTGCAGGAGGCAGCTGATCGATGTTTCTCTCTCATCAATGTTTCTAATTCTCTATCCCTCTCCCTTCCTCTCTGTAAAAAATCAATAAAATTTATTTTTAAAAAAAGCTAAGAAGGCCCCACAAAGGAAAAGATAAAAAAATGTCAGTCTTTCTAATACTTTTCTTTTCCTTTTTTTAAATCTTGACTTCTTTCCCATGAGGTTGTTTGTTGTTTATTTAAATACTTGCAAACAGGGATCATCTGTAAAATAGCAGGTTTCACTGACTTTTTTTATTTGCTAACTTCTCTGGCTCGTAAAAGGGTTATCACTGAGATTGCAGGAAAGCCCAGCAACCGGCAGGGCTCAGTGGTGGAGCGTTGACCTATGAACCAGGAGGTCACAGCGCTATCCCTGTCAGGGCACAGGCCCTGATTGCAGGCTCATCCCCAGTGAGGGTAAGGGGGGGGGAGGCTGCAGGAGACAGCCAGTCAGTGGTTCTCTATCGTCATTGTTTCTATCTTTCCCTTCCTCTCTGAAATCAATAAAATATTTTTTTAAAGAAAACTTTTTAAAAAAAGATTACAGAAAAAACATTTTAATTTTTGTCTAACTTAAAATACATTCTAAAACATAGATAATTTCAAAGATTAAAGAGTATTTTAATATTTACTCCTAATGTTGAGGATTTCAGTAAATAGATCTTCGATGAGTAGATCTCATCTTTAATATCTGAAATAAACTTTCTAGTTAGCAGACCTTTTATCATAAAATTATGTAGATAAGGCATTTACAAAAGGTATGCATATTGACTTGCTGTCTTCTTTTTCCTTCAGATACTTTTCTTCGGATTTGGGTGGCTTTTCTTCATGCGCCAGCTGTTTAAGGACTACGAGGTGAGAAGAGATCATTCTGATGATGCTAATATTGTACGAATTTAAATTGTTTTAAAATGGGGCAGAAAGAATACCTCCATTAAAAAAAGGTCCTGTTAAATAAGCCAGACAGAGAAAGATTAAAAAAAAAAAAGTCGTGTTTACTTCCAAGATAGAAGTTTTTGTCAAATGAGTCCTCTGTAATTCTTCAGGTGGAGAATGTGATTGGGCTTGGTTGGTTGGTTGTTTAAGCAAGTCACGTATGTAGCCCAGAAGCCAGGAACAGGAAATGCCACGCGTTGGTGACCTCACTACGCCCGCCAAAAGCAAACAGTTATTCTTTGGGAAAGAGTTTGACTTATGTCTCATAAATGTTCCTGTTCATTTGGGTATCTGACCTTCAATATTAGTGACCAATCTTACATCCAAAATTAATACCAAAATCATTGAATCCAGAAAAACACCAGCCTCGACTGGACTTTTCCTAATCGATCCTCCCCGTTCAGGGAAAGCTCCATGGTTACAGACCATGAGGTCATTCCTAGGGTATTTCTCCCTTAAACTTCCCCAGTGAGAGGGGGCTGTTGTCTGAAAGAACCCGGGATTCTAGAGTTTCTGTTCTGCTCAAGACTTAAGACCTCCCGGGGGAGGTCCAGAACTGGCACAAGGTCTGCAGAGCATTGAAGAAACCCTTTCAGCTCTAACCTTTGTATATAAATCTGCCATTTTTATTGTCAGTGTCATCAGGAATTCTCAGTGTTGCTATGACCCTGTCACTTCACTTTCTTATGCCTTGACTTCTCCTCCACAGGGGGAGGATGGTAATAGTGACCCATGATTCAGAAGTATACCTACTTTCTTTCTTTTTTTAATTTCTAGTTTATTTTTCATATATTTTACTGATGTTAGGTAAGAAAATTGTATAGGTTTCGAGTGTACAATTTTATAATACATCATCTGTATATTGTATTGTGTGTGCACCACCCAAAAGTCTACTTCTGTCACTGTTTATCCCCCTTTACCCTCTTCTACCTGCCCCCACCCCCTTTTCTCTGGTAATCATCATACTGTTGTCTGATGAGGGTGGTGTGTGTGTGTGGTTTTTTTATTGCTTAATCCCTTTATCTGTTTCACCCAGCCTCCCAACCCCTCTCCCCTCCCACAGCCGTCAATTGTTCTCTGTATCTATGAGTCTGTTTTTCTTTTGTTTATTTATTTTGGTCATTAAATTCCACAAATAAGTGAAATCATATATTTGTCTTTCTCTGCTGACTTATTCACTTAGCATAGTGCTCTCCAGGTCCACCCATGCTGTCACAAAGAGTAAGAGTTCCTTCTTTTTATGGCTGAGTACTATCCCACTGTGTAAATGTACCACAGTTTTTATCCACTCATCTACTGATGGGCACTTGGCTATTATAAATAGTGCTGCAATGAACATAAGTGTGCATATATTTTTTCGAATTAGTGTTTTGTGTTTCTGCAGATATATTCCCAGAAGGGGGATCACTGGGTCAAAAAGGAGTTCCATTTTTATTTTTATTTTTTGTCATTTTTAATTTTTTAAAGTTTATCTTTATTGTTGAAAGTATTATAGATACTTCCCCCCACCCTATGGGCCCCCTGTACCCTGCTCCCCTCCCCTCCCCCAGACCTTCACCACACTATAATTTTTTGAGGAAACTCCATACTGTTTTCCACATGGCTACACCCATCTTCATTCCCATTACCTACTTTTATCTATTTCTTAAGCGCTAGGCAAGTTACTTTTGTGGCCCTCTTTCTAGTGACTTGAGAATTTCTTCAGAATAATTTTTCTGGCTTATAACCAGAAGATTATTATCAATTCAGTCTTTCAAACTAGAAAATGTCCCTCAGTCTCTGCTTGGCTTTTAACAGGTGCGTCAGTATGTCGTGCAGGTGATCTTCTCCGTGACGTTTGCATTTTCTTGCACCATGTTTGAGCTCATCATCTTTGAAATCTTAGGAGTGCTGAATAGTAGGTGAGTAAGGGGATTAATTGGCTCTCCTCTTGAAGAGACCTGTGTGACTTTCTTTGCAATAAATGACTTTCTTGGATCCAATAGCTGAAAAAAATCCACCACGTGGGTAGTTTAGTCTCAGTACTACAATAATAACACCAAATATGGGTGTCAGCCACCTAGTAACTGGTTTGGCAAAGATTGTGAAATAGCAGGGAAGAAAGTCTGACCATTAGCTCTGAGACATGAATTAAGAATAAGTTTCTAAGAGCCTCGTCCTACCGAGGCTTCTCTCCCAGAAGTTTTACTTTTTCTCAGCTGTTCTGTGATTGAATTCGAGGAATGGCCTTCCGCATTGCGCTGGTGATTCAAAAATCTCTACCTCAGCTCAGAAGTCCTCCAAGCTAGTTAAGGGTTTTTGTTGTTGTTGTTTTTGTTTTTCTAGTATATATTTTTATTGATTTCAAAGAGGGAGAGGGAAAGAGAGACAGAAACATCAATGATGAGAGAGAATCATGGATCGGCTGTCTCCTGCCCCCCCCCCCCCCCCCCCCCCCCCCCCCCCCCCCCCCCCCGTGGACTGAGCCCACAGCCCAGGCCTGTGTTGAGTACGGAGGCAGCCATCGATATTCCACTCCCACACAAATGTGTTTCTCTCTCTTTCCCTCTCCCTTCTTCTCTCTCTAAAAATCTATTTAAAACTCTTTAAAACATAAAAGAATGACTGGAAACAAGATGAAAATTAAGGTGGGATTTTTTTGCTGCAATGCCACATCCTTAGAGAACTTAGGTCTGGGCGGCTGTGATCTGGGAACGCGAAGTGTAAGAGCGCTTGCTGCAGTCCTAGCTCAGAACCAGACAATTAAAGGAATAAACCTAAACCGACCTGGACGGGAAGATCCACATGCATGGGACTCACATGTCTGAAGAGGGGCTTCTGTCTACGTTACATAAGAAGTTCTTACAACTCAGTAATAAAAGGGCAGATAACACAACTGAAAAAGGGACAAAGGATCTAGCCAGGCCTTTCTCCAAATAAGATGAAATGGTCAATAAGCACATGAAAAGATACTCCCCAGCAGATCGAGAAACTACCATGACACCACTTGCCACCGGGATGGCTATAATCAAAAAGTAACGCCCTGGCCAGGTGCTCAATGGTTAGAGCATTGGCCTGCGGGCCGAAGGGTCTCAGATTCAATCCTGGGCAAGTGTGCGTTCTCCAGTTGAGGCTCAATCCCTGGTGCTTGTCGGGGGTGCATATGGGAGGCAACCAATATGTTTCTCTCTGTCTCTTCCCTCCCTCTCTAAAAAAATCAATGGAGAAAGCATCCTCGGATGAGGATTAACACATACAAAAGACAGCAACAAAGGTGGACAAAACTGCGGTGAAATTGGAACCCTCGTACACTGCAGGGAGAATTAAAAGGGTGCAGACACTTTGGAAAACAGTGGTAGCCCTTAAAAAATTAAACATAGAGTTATCATATGACCCAGTAGTTCCACTCCTAGGTATTTAATAAAAATAAAAATATATGTTCACACAAAAACTTAGACCCAGATGTCCATAGTGTCACGTTTATAATAGCCAAAAAGGACACCCCAAATGTCTACCAGCTACTGAATGGATAAACAAAATGCGACGTGTCTACACAATGGGATGAAAATTATCCAGCCATAAAGAAAAACGAAGTATTGACAGATGCTACAATATGGACAAACCTTGAAAAATTATGCGAAGTGGCCCTGGCTGGTGCACCGAAGGTTCTCAGGTTCAATTCCCTGTCAAGGGCACATCCCTGGGTTGCAGCTTCAGTCCCCGGCCCCAGTCAGAATGCAAGTGGAAGGCAACCAACTGATGTGTCTCATCAATGTTTCTCTCTCCCTCCCCCTCCCTCCCTTCCACTCTCTCAAAAAAAAAAATCAATGGAAAGAATATCCTCGGGTGAGGCCCAACAAAACAAACAAACAAAAATTATGCTAAGTGAAGGAAACCAGTCACTAAAGACCTCGTATTACACGATTTCATTTATAATAAATGTTCAAAGTAGCAAATCCATATGGACAGAAAGTTTCCTGGGGCTGGGAAGGTAGTGAGAAAGGGGAGTGCCTGCTAATGGGTATAGGATTTCCTTGTGCAGTGTCGACAGTGCTTGAAATTAATTGTGATGGTCACACAACTCTCTGAAACCCATTGAATTGTACACTTGATTTTTTTTCTTAAATTTATTTTTAAATATATTTCTATTGATTTCAGAGAGGAAGGGAGAAGGAGAGAGAAATAGAAACATCAGTGATGAGAGAGAATCATTGATCGGCTGTCTCCTTCACATACCACACTGGGGATCGAGCCACAGTGAATGAATCATGTGCCCTGACTAGGAATCAAACTGTGACTTTTTGGTTTATGGTCGATGCTCAACCACTGAGCTATACCGGCTGGGTGAATTGTACACTTTAAATAGTGAATTATATCTCAACAAAATTATTATAAAGATTCTAAAATGTTTTAATAAGTATTGAGATGCACTAATAAAGTCATGCAAATCAGATGTTTAGTTCTGAAACACAAGTTACAGAAGTATTAACATTTTTTTAATTCTCATGTTAGAATAAGACTCCCCGTGGTGAGTGAAACGATAGTCATTGTGCCAGTAATGATATGTGTTCACATATATTATTATGCATTGTCTGTGAATGTAAGTAGAACACTGACATTCTCACTTTAATAGTGAAATGTTAAGAGGTTAAGATGATTGTATGTGCCTTCTGGAACTTTTTCCTTCTGTCTATAAACAAGCAGGTGGTAGCAGCCTGGTTGACTAGTTAGATGGGTATAGTCAGTATTGAGTTCGAAGAGCAAGAGACCTCCTGGGAGACTAACGAGGGTGACAGCTGCTGCCCCTTCCCGCCTGGTAACGGGCTTTGCCGTGTCCCGCAGTTCCCGTTACTTCCACTGGAAACTGAACCTGTGCGTCATCCTGCTGATCCTGGTCTTCCTGGTGCCCTTCTACATCGGCTATTTCATTGTGAGCAACATCCGCCTGTGTGAGTATTCGACCCTCAGAAGCTGTTGTTTGGTGCCACCTCACACATAGCACCTTAAGGGGTTGGCACAAGATTGAATGAACAATTAGATTGTTTGTCCTGCTACAGTTCTGGTTCTGTTTCTATCAGATCATCTCCCGTATCTCAACCCACAGCTGAATTTCAGCCAAATTTCTCCGAAAGTGGTGAGGGTGCTTTCTCTAAAATTAACATTGTTCCATCCCTCATTTGCCAAGCCAGTCAAATATTCGTGTTCTCCCATAGCTTTTAAGTAGAGCAAGCTCCTCAGCTTGTATCTATTTAACCTTAGTCTTGTCTCCTCTCTCTTAGTGCACAAACAGCGACTGCTTTTTTCCTGTCTCTTATGGCTGACTTTTATGTATTTCTTCTGGAAACTAGGAGATCCATTTCCCATTCTCAGCCCAAAACATGGTGAGTGTGTATGTGTTGGCGGGAAAAGAGGAATGGGTTGTTTATAATTTTCTGATACTGAAAATTTTAAGACTTCTGATTGTGAGAAATATAGCAAATTAAGTCTCTAAAAGTTTTCTAATTTTGAACCAAATTGTCTCTTCATCCTAGGAGCTGTCACATGCTGGGTTTGGAATAGACTTCTTTCATTTCAGAATAGGAGGTTTGGACCTTAGGGTAGTGAATAAACTTCAAAGGAGTAAGGAGTGGACAAAGGTGTCTAACTTCAATCTCCTGCTGCTGTATGTAGATTATGGGGATATATTTGTATGGGTATTTGGAGGTGGGATGTCCTTAAGCTTTTACCAGATTCCCAAAAGGGTCTGTGACCCAAAAGCTAAGTGGCTAAAATGAGGCTAAAGATTCTCTTCAGGGGGTATATGTACTTGGAGAAAGAGCAGTGAAATAAAGCACAATTAGTGAAAATAGAACACTTTCTGAGAAACAGTATCTCTCGTGAACAGTCCTAATTTCTCTACTAAAAACAAACAAAAATGTCTTGACTAACAAATTCTTCCAGAACTACTTCACAGATACATATACAGATCTATCTAAAATCCGTTAGAGAGCTCACCTGTAATAAACACACTAGAGCTTTCATATTGGAGCTTTTACACTACATAGAGCCCTCGCCAGTTTTTCTCGGTGGTTAGAGCGTCAGCCTGCAGATGGAAAGTTCTTGGGTTCAATTCCAGTCAGAGGTACATGCCCAGGCTGGAGGCTCGATCCCCAGTAGGGGATGTGCAAGAAGCAGCCGATCAATGATTCTCATCATTGATGTTTCTATCTCTCTCCCTTCCTCTCTGAAATCTATAAAATTATATTTTAAAAAAACTATATATACATTTAACTTTTCTGCTCTATCAGATTCTTATGGCAGAAAACAGAATCTAACTAGTTTAAAGCGGAAAGGGATGTATTACTGGGTTTTAGGGAGTTTATGGAATTTCTAGGAAAGTGGAGACGTGAAGAGAAGCACAAAGAAATATCACAGGACTAAACTAGAAAAACCCACTGAAGCTATCACCTGCCACTTAGGACTGTGACATCAGGGACCAGACAATAGCACCTGTGTCCCAGCTGCTTCAGCCCCCAAGTGCTGTTGTTACTCCTACATAGTTACGAATGCATTTGAGCCTTCACACGGCAGATGAATTTGATGCAGCCTCGAAAACATTCAGACCCTTGCCTTCGAGGAAATCTAGGAAAGAACTTTTGGCTTTCCTCCAGGGTCTGTAGTGTAAGGAAGTGTGCTAGAAAGGGGTTAGCTAAATGAACGAACCAGGTCTAGCATCTGCCTCTCCCCCAAGCATCCTTCCCTGTCTCGTTTCCTGTGCCAGGGACTTGGAAGAGAGAGATTATAAGTCTCTCCTGCAGGAGGAACAGAGGAAATGTACAGATTTTAAAAGCATGTGCAACACCATAAAAACTGTGTATTTTATAAACTATTTTGAAATGTTAAATAACATTTAAAAAGGCCAAAAACTTAAGTACCAGCCTATCAAAAACATTCCAACTCAGCATGGCATACAAGACGCTCCTGGCCTGATTCCTCTGGGTCTGCCCTCCAGTCCTCCATAACCCCTCGAAGTTTCTGGAACTGTTCAATCAGCCTGGACAGCCCCTCCCCCCATCTACCTGGGAAATGACGATTTATTCTCTCAATAGTCAACTCTCGTTGGTTCTTCTAAGAAGATTTTCTTGGCCTTCATTAGGGAATATTAATTGCTCAATATAATTATATCACCTATAAAATTTATAATTACTTGTTTTCTAGCTTCCTCATTCACCTATGAGTTCCCTGAGGCCAGAAACTACATCTTTTTATCTGTATCAGGAAAGTAACTAACTCTCTGGATAGGAATTTAGGGTGTGATAATATGGTAAGCGTGCCCATGTCAGTGTAGAGAAAGATGGAGAAGGGAGACCCTGATAAGACAGCTCTCATACAAACTATGTCAAGTAAACCCACAGAGAAGCAAATTGTTTCAGATTTGTTTGTGATATTAGAAATGAGAAACGAGCTATTAGAGGACCCCAGGGCTGCTTACAGTGATAGCACAAGGTCACATTCAGTCCAAAACTATGTGTGACAGACCCATTCTCCAGCTTTTTCCCTGTGAGCAGCCAGACCTTGCCCCAAGGAAAGAGCAGGCGGTCAGATGATTGTGCCTGAATCTATCCCTTTTTCTAAACTCTCTGGGAATACTGAAGAACACTGAGGGAAGAGCTAGGGAGATGATTTTCCTTTAGTCTTACCTTCGTGCTCCAGTAAGTAGGCATTTTGGTTTTAAACGTCCAGGTGTCTAATTTAGGACGAGAGGCCCTACTCCGTCCTGGCACCAGTATCATGTGCCTTCCAGCAGCTTCAGGCAGCTCAGGGCAGGCACAGGGAGGCAGAGTGTTGGGCAGGTTTAGGGCTGGTCGTGTGCAGGACCAGTGCTTCAGGAGGGGCAGGGACTGAGTCCTGGGGAGAGGAGTGGAAGCAAGGAAGCCTGGAACCCAGCTCAGGGAGGAAGGAACTGGAAGACGGGAAGAATAGAGGCCAGTCGTCCCAAGGAGTCCTCAGGTGGCGTCATGGAAACAAAGGAACAAAGGACTCGAATACTGGGATTGTAGAAGTAAATGGCTGAAGTGGATTCTCTCCTGGAAATAGAAAGTGAAAAACAAATGAAAACTATTTTTTTTTCCTGTGAAACCAGATGTTCTGAATTATTGTTCAGCATTGCTTTCTCTCATTTATCCCTAATACATCAACAGCGGCATTTATTTTAACTACTGAGTTTATTTTAACATTCTCAAATAAGGAAGTAATTGATAATTTGAATACAGTCCATCATCTGAAATTCATGTCTTTGCCCTTGAATTATTTATTCATCCTTAAATTCAGCCCAGTTTTTGATGCATTACATGTTTATTGGTGGTAAAATGAGTAACAGATAAGCTAGCTAAAGAGCTTATGACCTAAGCGGGAATATATATCACAGGTGGCTGTAAACGCCATAGATGAAGCTGGGAAACAGTGAGAAAGTGCTGCCTCCTGTTTATCCTCTTCCAGCACACTTCCTTTTTGTTTGTTTTTTAATGTATTTTTATTGATTTCAGAGAGGAATGGAGAGGGAGATGGAAGCATGAGTGATAAGAGAGAACCATTGATCTAGCCTGCAACCCTGGCATGAGCCCTGACTGGGAGTCAAACCATGACCTCCTGGTTCATAGGCTGATACTCAACCACTGAGCCACGCCATTTTTTTTTTTTTTTGATTTGCCAAAACTTACAGAAAGTACTTTGTGTTCTTAGAGTTCATACTACCTTGAGTAAACAGTCAATAGTGTTATTTATAATTATTGTTGCTAATCTTATTTTATTATTACCATTACCCAATAATAGAGATGATTCTGGAAGCATCTGAGAGAAGAGGAAAATCAGTAGCCATATATTTGTCGTAGATTATCTAACAGTAACAGCATCTGGCCTCTGCGCGTTCGTTCTGTGTGATGGCTGCCGTTTTCAGTGGCGTGTCTTTTTGCACCTGCAGGTGGAAGCCCTGGTCGCTGTCACCTGGCATTAATGTGCTTGCATGTTTTCAGGGATCCTGTCCATAGAGCAGCTCATCAGCCGGGTGGGTGTGATCGGTGTGACGCTCATGGCTCTTCTTTCGGGATTCGGTGCTGTCAACTGCCCATACACTTACATGTCCTACTTCCTCAGGTAACGAGAACTTTGTCCCGTTTCTTTCCCCCTTTACTTCCTGAACACAAATGTCATCTCATGCCACCATCATTGATACTTAAATATTAGACTGTGCCACTGCCTTTTTATTCTTTCCCTCTGTCCTTCCGGGCATTGATCTAGGAATCTTTCTAAATAAGTCTTATTACTTACATTGCTTGCCCTTATTTGTCCTACATTTATTTCTTTTAATGACAATTTCAATTTGACCCTCTCCCCCCCTTACTCGCCTCACCCCTTTTTAAAGGCACAGTGGACAGTAATGTGAGCTAATCCCAACAAATTAATTCCTCCCAAAAGTGTAACAGACAATGCCAAGTTAAAAATGTGCTCACACATGCATCATAAATGTCACTGGCTGAAAGCTAAGAAAGACTACAGAGAACTAGTTACCTTCCATTGTCCTGAGACCCCCCCAGAAGCATTAGTTATAGAAAATGACAACAAAAGCATTTTTGCTCATTTTTATTTCCTTAGAAAAAGACAGGATTTTGAATTGCTGGGTAACAACTGAGGTGTATGTGTTTCTCCAGCTGCCTTGTATTATGCCCAAGGACGGGGCCCCAAAACATTGCTAGCCGTTTGTGCTTATTATAGGAATGTGACTGACGTAGACATCCTAGCCCTGGAACGGCGACTGCTCCAAACCATGGACATGATCATAAGCAAAAAGAAAAGGTAAGCTATCAGCACAGTGACAAACTGGAACTCTTAGAATTTCTCAACAAGAAATTTGACTATGAGTTGGTGCTAACAGGGAATTTCATCTTGCTCATTTTCATAACAAGTTAAGTATCATCGAAGATAGTGTCTAGTCCTGTGTGAAAGAAAACTTTCAAATACAGTCATATTTCCTGACTTTTGATCAATTCTCTTGAGATGAATTATTGGAATAACTTATATTTGAAGATATTCTACATTGAATGTTTTAATAGTCTATTATCCTGAATGTTTACAAACTTTTTTATGCCTGCCTTCAACCTTTCCAACTTCCTTTCTCTTAACTACTTTAAAAAATCCTTCAGGTCTTCAACTATTGCTATTGTTTTTATTATTTTAAATGCATGTTTAAAATGTATGTTTTCAAAGTGGAATTTCTGGGTAAAAGCATAAGCTCTAGGCTCAGACTGTCTGAATTGAATCCTTGGCCTACAACTCACAGTAATCTTAAACCGTTTACTTTCTCTCCTTGTTTCTTGTAAAATGGAAATAATGATGATGAACTGACATGTAAAATCTTAGAACAATGAGTTATAACTCATAGCTAAGGAAAACTATAGAATTTACTAATAATCTGCAGAATAATCATTTGATTTTAATGCTTTGCCTTCATTTATTCATTCACATATTCATTCACTTAGTGATTACAGAAAGCCTGGTTTATCCCAGGCACTGCACTAAATGCTGAGTAGTGTATAGAAATACCGAGTTGAACAGGACACTCAATCTCTACCTTCATGAAGCTCATTAGTCCACTGTCTTTATTCAGGTTATTATTGCCCATATAACAGTGGTGACAGAGGTTTTAAACTGTATGAGTGGTTTTGCATTTCATGTTCTTCCTTCAACACCTTTTTATAGTAAGACCCAAGGTCAAGTCAAAGAAGCCTTAATCTAAGAGATAACACTAAGACATTCGAATGATAGAGACCCAGAATCACCAACCAATTGCCTCCATTTCTATATATCTTCACTAGGATATTGAAAGCAGATACACATAGGTATACATTTATTTACTTAAATGTTTTGCTTTTATTCTATACAGTTGATTTTACATGAATGAGTATGAATGCAGATTTTAAAACATAATAATAAAAGCAGCAGTATTCAATATTAGGAGACACTTATATAGAAATAGTACTATTTTGATTCCTAAGAACGTTCTCCCTTTTACTATATTTCTTTTGTTCATACCGAGATGAATGTAAAGTCATTGCCATGTCAGGTGTGGATGTGTACTTGTAAGCCATCTTACCCCTAGAACTCCTGCTGACCTTGTCTAAGAATCTGGGATAGTTTGTGGCCCTGCGCTAAGTCTTACTAACTTGAGTGGCTCTCAGATGAATCAGCTTCCTAACTTGACCTAGTTACCACAGCTATGTACCTAGTGCAGCCAGCAGGGCAGACAGACAGCTAGCATGGTAATTCTAGGGCCCTGGGGGTTCATGCAATGCCTGTTATTTATCAAAATATAGAAAAACTGTTTTTACAAGCACAGACTGTCTTCCAATTCAACAGCAGAGGGCCATAGTGAGGTGACATATAAGAAAATTCACATCTGTTAGAAACAAAAAGCTGATGGTTGAAAATAGAGACAGGAAAAAGGTACACTGTCTTCTCACATGGAACCCTGAATAAATGAGCTTTATAGTATTTAGGAAACATTCATCAAAAACTAGTTCAGCCCTGGTTGGTTGCTCAGTGGTTAGAGCATTGGTCCAAGGACCAAAGGGTCGTAGGTTCGATTCCCGGTCAAGGGCACATACTTCTGTTGCATGTTCAATCCCTGGCCCTGGTCCAGGTGTGAGTGGGAGGCAACCAATCAATGTGTCTTGTCTCGTTCATGTTGATGTTTCTCTCTCTCGCTTTCTTCGCTCTCTCTACTCCTCTCTCTCTCTCTCTCTCTCCCCCCTCCCCTCTCCCCCTCCTCCCTCCCTCTTCCCTCTCCCTTCTCTCCCTCTCTCTCCCCCCTCCCTTCCTTCCTCTCTCTTCCTTCCTCTCTCTTTCCCTCCCTCCCTCCCTCCCTCCCTCTCTTCCACTCTGTCTAAAAGTCAATGGAAAAAATGTCCTCAGGTGAGGATTAAAAATAAAAACTAGTTCAGATAGTGTGACCATACTGGTATAGTGATCAAGCTTTCAGCTTCTTATGCTTAAGAGAATTAATGATTCATTTTGTTTTGTGCTTCTGTTGACTTAGATGTTAAAGCTTTTGTGTTGGTAACCTATGATATAGCTGAAATATAGTCTCTGTTCACAACGATAGCAGTACAGTTGGTTTTGTAGAAGATAGAAAATATAGCTCTGCAACTACGTCATGGTATAATGAAAGAACTTGAACTAAACCACATTCCTATTAACTTGTTAAGTGGTCTTGAGCAAATACTCATTTGTAGAATACTAGGGCTGACTAAAAGGTCAGTAAGGCCCCTTTATACCACAAATTCTGAATTTACAGTATTGCACATAGCTTATGACATACAAAAGAAACTAGAGTCCATACTACGTAAAAGTTAGGTGCGAGCTATTATTGTGAAAGGAAAATCTTAACCTCTACCCTTGATATTTTAGTCTCTCTTTTAAAAATGTGTAGTGATACGGAAAAGATACGTATTCACCTGTGGAATGTCAACACCAGCCACAGCCACATAGCAGAGGAGCCCAGCCAGTGTGGCTCAGTGGTTGAGTGTCCACCTATGAACTAGGAGGTCACAGTTTGATTCCCGGTCAGGGCACATGCCCACGTTGCAGGCTCAACCCCAATGTGGGGCGCACCGGAGGCAACCAATCAATGTTTCTATCTCTCTCCCTCTTCCTTCCTCTCTGAAATCAATAAAAATAAAATAAATAAAAATTTTTAAACACCATCATAGAGGACATTTCCAAGAATGGCACTATAAAAGGGTTTCAAGCAATTCCTTCAATAGAAAGTCATACAGACAGCATGTAACCTTTGTAAAGATTGTTAAAAACAATATTTGAAAGCCCTGGGACATAAACAGACAGGCAGAAATTTGAGAAGGCCTCAGGTAACTCTGTGTGTGGCTTGTTCAGCCCCTGCCCACCCTCCAGCATCCACTCACGGGTACAGATCGATAGAGTTCAGATCAGCTAAGTGACTGGAAATCTAAAAGGACATTTTTGGAAGCAAAAGAAATGCAGAAGGATAAGATCTAGAATCTACATATAAACTCTGCCCAAATCTCTGCCTCATCATTAAAAACTATATGTGCAAAGTAAACACCAGATAGCCCAAGAAAACACTAGAAGGAGGTCTACCCTTGACACAGATTTGCCGATCCACAAAGGTTATGTGCTGTATGATTCCACTTATATAACATTTTCAAAATGACAAAATGGGAATGGAAAACAGTCGTGGTTGCCAGGGTTTAGAGAGGGGCTGGAGGTGGCAGGAGGGAAGTGGGCTGTTCAGGGGCAGCATATGTGATCCTTGTCGTCACGGAGATGTTCTGTGCCTTGACTGCAGCAGTGTCAGTACCCTAGTTGTGATACTGCATTTCAGATTTGCAAGATGTTTCCATTGGGAAAAGCATGGGGTCTCTCTATATGATTTTACAACCACATGTGAACCTATAATTTTCTCAAATGAAACGTTTAATTAAAAAAGAAAAGTAGCCCTGACTGGTTTGGCTCAGTGGATAGAGCGTCGGCCTGTGGACTGAAGGGTCCCAGGTTCGATTCCAGTCAAGGGCAAGTACTTTGGTTGCAGGCACATCCCCAGTTGGGGGTGTGCAGGAGGCAGCTGATCGATGTTTCTCATCGATATTTCTGACTCGATCCCTCTCCCTTCCTCTCTGTAAAAATCAATAAAATATATTTAAAAGAAAGGTATGCCCTGGCCATTGTAGCTCAGTTGGTTGAGTGTCATCCCATGCACTGAAAGGTCACCGGTCCCATTCCTGGTCAGGGATTATGCCCAGATTGTGGGTTCAGTCCCAGGTTGGGGTGTGTACAGGGGACAACCAATTGATGTTTCTCTCTCTCTAAAAAAAAAAAAAAAAAACTTTAAAAATTTTATTAAAATACAAAGAGAGGGAGAGAGAAAGAAAAAAACAGCCTGGCCAGGTGAGGTGGCTTACTTGTTTGTACACCAAAAAGGTTGCAAGTGCAGTTCCCAGTCAGGGCACATACCTAGGTTTCAGGTTCTATCCCTGTTGAGTGTATACTGGAGGCAACCAGTTGATGTTTCTCTCTCACATCTGTCTCTCTCTCTCCTCCCTCTCCTCTCTCTCCCTCTCTCTGTAAAATCAATAAATATATCCTCAGGTAAAGATTTAATAATAAATTAAAAAAAGAAAAGAAAAGCAATTGCTGACTTCCCACCAGAAATGGAGACCGGAGCACAGTATGGTAGCATATTTAAATCACAGCAAACATTTTCAGCCTGTTCACTTTAAGACAACCACCAGGCCTCAGCCCAGAGCTTGTGTTTCTCCAGATTGTGGGTTTTGAACGTCATTCGGCTAATAATATATTCTTGCTCCGGACCTGCCCTGGTTATAGAGAGACAATAGTGATGATGATCGTGGTGGTGGGGCCAGTGAAGAAAAGTTCAGGGTTAAATCAGCAGCGTCTATAGTACCTCATATTGGTTCTTATTCCTTTTACCACATCTCAGGGAGTTCGTTGTTCCTTTTTGTTTTTTTTAGAATATATTAATACTTATTTTTATATGCAACGTATAGGATAAAAGGAAATTCGGTTTAGAGGCAAATGATAAAAGTGAAAGTGAAGTGTGGAGAACAAGGCCATGCTTGTCAGGGTGCAGCCAGCTCTTCTAGTGGCCCTGCCTCTGCCTGTGGTGGCCCCACTGCAGTGTCAGTGCTCCTGGCGGCGTCAGCCAGTCCCCCTCACAGCCAGGCACGTGGTTGTGCTGTAGACACTGGGACTAAGGAAACTAGAATGGCTCTGTGCATTCTCCCTCAATCCAGCATGGTAAGCCGAAGCCGAAGTCACTTTTTATTTTTATTTGATTAAGGTATTAAATATGTGTCCTTACCCCACTACTGCCCCCCCCCCCCACTTTTAAGTGGGTGAGACAGACCTTCTTCCTTATGTACATACTTGCTCCAGCTTTCCCACCTCTGAAAATGGAGAAACTTTGGGTGATGAGTCTTGTCAAGTCAGACTCTCCCCAGGTCTGAGCCGCTTCTTGGTCATTCATTACCTTCCCTGCCGAGCTGAGTTACAGTGGGCGGGTGTGTAATTTGGGAAAAGGCAGGAGCCGAGGTGGAGCTATATTCCATTCCAGGCAAAGGTCATTCTGAGGAATAGCTAAGTCAACGTGGCCAACACGCCTAGTATTCTTTTTTTTTTATTGTTTAAAGTATTACAGATAGTCTAATATTAATACCATTTTAACCAACAGCTTACAAAATGTAGCCCATAGAACTACCGTTCGGTATTTGATGCCATTGGTACATTTGCATAAATACCAACACTGCGTCTTCCTCCTCTGCACTTCTGTCTCTTGTCACCCAAAAATTGTTCAGAGTTAAATTTTTCTTTAGTTCTACTGCTGTTAGACTCATGCTGGTTAATTTTACGCTTGTAGGCTTTGACCCATTTATATACAATGATCTTAGTTTTCCTCACAAAGACTGTTTTTTGTTGCTGTCTTTAAATATATTGTATTTCAGAGAGGAAGGGAGAGAGAGACAGAAACAGCAATAAGAGAATCCTTGATTGGCTGCCTCCTGACACCCCCTACTGGGGATCGAGCCCACAACCCGGGGCGTGTGCCCTTGATGGTAATCAAACCCAGTACCCTTCAGTCTGCGGCCCAAGGCTCTATTCACTGAGCCAAATCAGCTATGGCCGAAGACCCTGTTCTTAATTCTGTAATGGGCTGGAATTCTGAGGCAGTGGGCCCGCTACAGACCCGGAGGGCAAGAGGAAGGCAGAGGAAGGTTCCTGTTAACTGAGTCAGCAGTGGGAGGAGATTGGAATTAGAGGGAGAGTGATGGTGTTTAGAAGAGTCCGGGTTTGTGTGATTGTGCTGGGTTTTTCTTTGTCTGCTTTTGGAAAGAAATGTTTATTGAGTTCCTAGCCTGTACCTGGTCCTTTAGTTAGGTATGGTAGCTGTTATTCAATTTTGGCCTGAAATGATAACAGTAACAGTTATTAATATGTGTATAGCACTTTGTAGTTGACCACATGAATTTATACATATTACTAGGGGCCCGGTGCACAAAAATTTGTGCACTCGGGGTGGAGGGAGTCCCTCAGCCCGGCCTGTGCCCTCTCAGTCTGGGACCCCTCAGTGAATGTCCTATGATGGCCCCAGTCTGCCAGGCGCCTTTTGTGTGTGTGTGTGTGTGTGTGTGTGTGTGTGTGTGTGTGTGTGTCACCACTGGGGACCTGCCCCCAGCCGCATCTGAGGCTTGGAGCAGTCCTCCTGTGTGTGTCTACCTGTTGGGGCCAGCCTGCCCCTAGGCACACCATCGAGGCTTGGAACAGGCACCCCCTCTATGTTGATCTCTCAGACTCTTGCCCTCACCTGCATGTTGTTCTTGTTTTTGAGCTGTGGCCAGGGCTGGGTGCTGCCTGCCTCCCAAGCTTGCCTACTGCCCATCTTCCTCCAGCCACCAGAAAGCAGGGAAAACCCCACCTCGTGGTTAGGCCAGCCTTTTCCTGCTCCCTGATCCTCGGAAGGGACCTGGGAAGCCGCCAAGCAGGCCGCCAACTCTTTCCCACTCACCCGTCCCCTGCTGCCTTCCTTTTCCACTTCCTGGTGCCGCCAAGGGATCTGGGGAGCTGCCAAGCAGGACCCCAGCCCCTGCAGCCTTGCTTTCCCGCTCCCTGATGCCCTGCAAAGGGCCTGGGCAGCCACCAAGCAGGCCGAGACCACCACCCCCCCGCCGCCGCCTCTTTCCCGCTCCCCGGCCCGCCACCTTGCTTTCCTACTTCCTGGTTTCCTGCAAGGGGCCTGGGAAGCCCACCAAGCAGGCCACTGACCCCCTGCTGCCTCTTACCCGCTCCCCGATGCCCCGCAAAGGGCCTGGGAAGCCCACCAAGCAGGCCGCCGACCCTGCCGCCTCTTTCCCACTCACGGGTCCTGGGTCCTGCGCTGTCCCGCCCTGCAGCCGCTCTGTGCACTCGGGAGGTCCCTCAGCCCGGCCTGTGCCCTCTCACAGTCTGGGACCCCTCGGGGGATGTCCACCTGCTGGCATGCCTGACCAGCCTGGGTGAGGGGCTTTAAGGCTGCCCACAGCTCCCATTGACCCAACATCCCAGCAAGGCTGGCTGGACGCAGGTTTCTGGGGGTTTATCTCCTATAATTGATACACTGTTCCTTTAAGCAGAGGTGGGCTGAGGTAACGAAACCTCCTCTGCTTCACCTCGCAGCACAGCGTCTATAATGAGACTTCGTTACTCTTAGTAAGTCAGGCCAGGCCTGTTCCCTTCAGCTCCCAAGGATTCTATGATTGTTACATTATTGAAACATGTTTCGGAGCCTGCCCACCAAGGGCCGAAAACAGTTTCCCTTTCGCTCCTGCTGCAACGGACGCTGCCTAAACGTTTACTCAGGTCCGTGAGTGGCGGCCGCCATGTTGGCTGGGCTAATTTGCATACAGCCGCTCTGATTGGCTGTTGGGCATCCCAAAGAAACGGTAATTTTACTATTCCGCTTTTATTAGTTTAGATTTCATTGATCTTCACACCTCTCCATAGATGAGGAAATGAAAACTCTAAGGTCTCTCAGCTTCTGAGTGGCAGACCAGTCCTCGCATGTATTACCTACTCCCCACTCCGTGGTCCTCACCCAGGCATATTGCCCTGGGGGTGCGCAGTCTCCCCTCAGCCGCAAGGTGGGGAAAGGGGCTCCCGAGTGCATCCTTTCCTGAGCACCTCAACAGATGCAGAGGCGGGTCTGAGCCTAGAAGATGGGTGGGAATGACTGGGAGGGTTTATGTTTCCTTGCTGAGCTGTTTGTTCGTTTGTTTGTTATTTGGGGATTTTGTTTGTTTTTTGTTTCAGGATGGCAATGACCCGAAGAACCATGTTCCAGAAGGGGGAGGTGCATAACAAGCCATCGGGATTCTGGGGGATGATCAAGAGCATCACCACTTCAGCTCCGGGAAGTGAGAGTATCCTCCATCCTTCTGCTTGATCCTTTTTCCCAATCACATTTGACACTCAGCATTGTGGCAGCTTCAGGGGCCGCGTAGCAATCAGACACGCACATGCATAGCTTACAGGTCCTCCCTGTAAGTCTAGGACCCAAATGGCATTCTTTTTCTCCACTCCGGACCAAGGGCAAGAGGAGGAAGTAGTATTGGGATAGTCTCTCCCAAGGCAGCTGACTGCATCCAGGGTCCAGCTGGCCAGGTCAGAGTCATCTTTCCAATACCCACCGATGATCATCACATCATGAGCTAAAGGGTCCCAACAAATGAGTCTTTCCATTTTGCAGATGAGCAAGTAGACCGAGAGGAAATTGTCGCGCAGTGGTTTGTGGCAAAGACAGAGCAGAACTGTGGTCCCCTCCGTGGGCTCTTTCCGCTGCACTGTCACTTTCCCAGCTCTGAGCAACACCAACAACACGTAACGCTCCCTAAGGGGGTGTTTGTATATAAGACCAGAGGGGCCCATTTCTCACGCAGGCAGTGTCCTGAACAACTTTTCAGCAGCTCTGTATCTCCAGTGACTTTTTGGTTTAAAAATCAAGAAGATGGGGTTAGTGGATTATTCTTGGCCCTTCCGGGGACAGTGTTAAACTCATCCCCAAATTAAATGACCAGATCTCCTTGTGACTCTCAGGCTATTAGGTCAAAACTTTGGGGACCCAGGACTGAGGTAGCATAACCCTGCTTTTCTGCCTGGGGAAGCACAGACTCGCTTTTGCTTCAATTGGAGGAAAGGGATTTGGCCTGTTCTTGTTATAAATTATTAAATGTCTTTCTGGTGTCAAATGCAAGTAAGAATTAGATCAAAGAAAGATAGGGTGATGAGAGGAGAGGAGAAGAAAGGATTATTTTAAATCCATTTAACCAAGAAACAGTTATTTCACATCTCCTAAAAGGATGAACGGATACCACCTCCCTCAAGAGCTTGCTGCCTAATCACGAGAGGGGCAGACACATTAACTAGTTAAACTCTATAGTTGGTTGCCTGCATAGTGCCAACAGCAGCCACTGCTGAGGAAGGATCTATAGGGCTGATCGGTGAAATCGTGGGGAAAATCACAGAGGAAGGAAGATGTAGATTAAAGTCAATACTGTGTCAGAAGAGGCTGTCTTTACTATATATATATTTTATGTAATAAGTTACATAAAAATCCATGAAAGCAAAAGTTGAGAATGAAGCTATCTTAGTGACAGTAAGTCACCTCAGCAAAAGCATCAGGATTCTCTAACTTCTCTGAGCCCATTTTCCTAACGGCCTCGCTGGTCTGGGAGTGGCATAGTGTCAGGGAAGGAGCAGGCCTGGAGCATCCACGCCTGTTAGCTGCGTGACTTCCAGCAAGTTATTTGACTCTGAGCTTTACTTTCCTCATCTGCAGAATGAATAATAACACCCATCTCATGTGATTGTTGTGAGAATAATAAAAGATTATGTCTCTAAAGAAGGAAAGGAGGTCTATAAATCCTAGGCTGTATTAAAAGTTAGTAAAGATTAACTCAGCTAGTGTGGCTCAGTGGTTGAGCATTGACCCAGTGATCCTATTTCTAGGAATATATCCTAAGAAACCCAAAACACCGATCAGAAAGAATGTCTGCACCCCTATATTTACTGAAGCATTGTTTACAATAGCTAAGATCTGAAACAGCCCAGGTGCCCATCAGTGGATGAGTGGATAACAAGCTGTGGTACGTTCACACCAGGGAATACTATGCAGCTGTACAAATCGAATGAGCTCTTACCCTTTGAGACAGCATGGAGGGACCTGGAGAGTAGTACGCTGAGTGAAATAAGTCAGTCAGAGAAAGACAAGTATCACACGATCTCACTCACATGTGGAATCTAATGAACAAAATAAACTGATGAACACAGAGATCCAGAGGCATGGATGCATGGAACTGACTGACAGATCTCAGAGGGAAGGGGGTAGGGGGAGTTGGGATGAGAATAACCAGAGAACTTGTATGCATACATGCACAGCCCATGGACAGGGACAATAGTGCGGTGAAGGCCTGGGGTGGAGCAGGGGCGGGGTGCAGGGGAGCAAGGGCAGAGGGAGAAATAGAGGATTTCCGTAATGGTGATGTAGCAGGAAATTGAAAATCTAGGCAGTTCGTAGAATTCACACTATCGGAGTAACCAAAAGCATGCCTTCTTCTTGTCTATTTTGAAACTTCTGTGTGGTTTAAACCTTGATGCCCATTCTGTGCCAGATCTTACTCTGATTCAACAAGAAGTGGATGCTTTGGAAGAACTAAGCAGGCAGCTTTTTCTGGAAACAGCTGATCTACATGCTACCAAGGTACTGAGCAAGGGAGCTGAAGTGTGCCTTTGTCAGTGTGATCGACATGAGAACCAGACTGCATGGCTTTTCAGTGTCCTCTGCAGCCAGTCAGTGCCAGAGGCACTCCAGCTTCAGAGTGAGCCCAAAGCATTGCTCCTCCCACTAGCAAAGCCCTTAATGCCACGGTTCTCAACCTTCCTAAGCTGCGACCCTTTAATACAGTTCCTCATGTTGTGGTGACCTCCAACCATACAGTTATTTTCATTGCTACTTCATCACTGTAATGTTGCTACTGTTATGAATCGTCATGTAAATATCTGATATGCAGGATGGTCTTAGGCAACCCCTGGGAAAGGGTCATTTGACCTCCAAAGGGGTCACGACCCACAGGTTGAGAACCGCTGCCTTAATGGAATGCCCTCAATAATAGAAAGCAGTGCAGTAGTCAGAAGAGGCTTTTCAGCTGGGCAGGTGGCGCAGGCCTCTCCCCTCCCCCCCAGCATCCCTTTGGCCACTCCTCTGGTTGCTCTTTATTCCCTTACAAGTTAGTTATATTGTAAAAGTGAGAAGACACTTTGCGGCCATGACCTAGCCCCATTTTAAAGGTTCCAGAACAAGAAGTGACCTAAGGACAAGAAGTAACTTTTCTATTGATAACTAAAATGCAACACAATTTAAATATGCAAAAATATCTTCATTAAAGTTGTTAGGACTATTTTAATCTTTTTGAGGATCACTTCACAGGAGTAGCCCTATAGGACAGAGGTGAACAGAAACCTCGGGACAGGTAGCCCTGAGCCTGACTTCCCCTCCTCACTAGCTAGATGGCCTTTGGCACGTCATTTAACCTCTAAGCTTCAGTTATGAAGATTAAAGTAGATGATGCACGCGAGATGTTTGTCTCACTTTGACTTAAAGTAGTAGTCAGTAAATGTTGCCCACTACTGTAATATTTTTAACATGATTATTACCATGTGTGGTTTTTTATTTAGCCTGAACAAGTAATGCATCTTTGTTCTATATAAACTTACAGTTTGCTGAGACTGACATGTTTTGTGTTTGTTTTCCCTCAGGAGAGAATAGAATACTCCAAAACTTTCAAGGGGAAATATTTTAATTTTCTGGGTTACTTTTTCTCTATTTACTGCGTTTGGAAAATTTTCATGGTAAGTATATTATTTTCACCTGTCAGAGCTCAGGTACTTTCCCCCGATAATGGCAGAAAGAGAAGTGGGTTTGATGGAGGCATTGAATTAAATTCCACCCTAATTTTCAAGTCCAGTTGAGTCAATAGAGAAGGTGATCTTTCATGTATTCGAGCCTCTCATTTCCTTCTTTTTAGGTCGCCCCGAAAAGGGAGGTTGCATGTTTCTTGTGTCAGAAATCAGTAAGGTCTTGGGTTATGAAGTGTAGGAAGCAAATGTAAACGTTTCTTACTTTCCACTCTGCTTTCCACATTGTCCATGGGAATGTGACTGTGTAATTCAGCTCCTACCTGCAGCTCAGAGCAGAAACCCGTCCTTTAAATATGTGTGTACACCTAACAGTTCAGTCCAAAGGAAATGACCAAGTGAGCTTCTGTGGGTAAACTCAGCCTGTGTGTTCATAGAGCTTATTCTTGTGTGCTCTCTCCTAATGTTTGCTCTGTGTGGGCATTTTATGTACATTATTCGTCCTTACCTGTGGCTCACCTGCAGGTATTAATGGGTTTCAGTGCGAGGATAGAAAAGGCTGATTTGAGTTTCGGGTAACCTTCCCACTGGCACTGTATTTGCACAGAGGAGCTTGTTAGTTCATTGTGATCAGTGTGGGTGAAAGGAAGATTCTGGATTTAATGGATCTAATGTTAAAATAATTTGATGTCAGTACCTATTCAGGTGACTTTTTAAAATTTATTGTTACTGATTTTAGAACAGAAGGGCGAGAGAGAGAGTGAGAAAGAGGAGAGAGAGAGAGAGAGAGAGAGAGAGAGAGAGAGAGAGAGAGAGATATCAATGATGAGAGAGAATCATTGATCTGCTGCATCCTGCATGCCCCACACTGGGTATCAAGCCAGGAACCCAGGCCTGTGCCCTGACCAGGAATTGAACTGTAGCCTTTTGGTTCATAGGTCAACACTCAGCCACAGAGCCATGCTGGTCAGACTCAGATGACATTTTAAAATCTCGATTCATCCAGTGGGAAAGAACGAGTGAAGATAGTGTCCAATTATCTAAGCTACTGAAAGCTTTTTCCTGAGATGCAACCTGTAAGGGAGCATATCATTTTTTCTTCCTATTACAGTTGACATTCAATATTATGTTAGTTTCAGGTGTAAAGGGTAATGGTTATACATTTATATAATTTATAAAGTAATCCTCGGTAAGTCCAGTACCCACCTGGCACCATACATGGTTGATAGTTGCCATAGTATTAGTGACTATATTCCCTGTGCTGAACTTTACATCCTCATGACTGTTTTGTAACTGCCAATTTGTCCTTAATCCTTCCCCTTTTTAACTCAGCCCCCCAACCCCTCTCTCAAGTAGGAACATATTTTTAACAGTTTTAGTGAGATACTAGGGGCCCAGTGCACAAATCCGTGCACCTTGAAAGGAACTGTGGGCTACGAGGCTGCAGTGGGCACAGGAGAAGGTCTCGCCCCATCCTCTATGCCCCCGCCTGGCCCCTCCCACTGTGGCCCCCGGTCCTGCCCGCTGCTCCCATGCACTGACAGCACCAGCCCTGCTCCCACCCACTGATAGTGCGGAGCATTTGAGGCCAGTGCCAGCAGCGGGTGGGAGTGGGGCGCCGTCAGCAGGTGCGAGGGGCGGCTGCTGCCTGGATAGCCCCTCAGGAGCAGGGGGAGGTGGAGAAGCCCTCAGGGCAATCAGGGCCGGCAGCCAGCTGCCACTCGAACCCGCTGATGGCACTGAGTGATCAGGACCTGTGCCAGGCACCAGCAGCAGGTGCAAGTGGGGCCAGCACTGACTGGGTGCGAGTGGGGCCGGCACCAGCAGCAAGTGCAAACGCCAGGCGGGACCACAGCGCACAGGAGCAAAGAATTTTCAGTAACCACCTGAGGGTCGCCCCGATGACAGCAACCAGTGCCCCGCCTTGGTCTGGCACCCCCACTCACCTCCACCATCCCACCATGGCCAACGCCTGCCATGTTCCACTCATGCCGCCTAATGGTCAGCGCCCATCATAGAGACCAGTTCGGTCTATTTACATATTAGCCTTTTATTATATAGGATAATTGACATTCACTAGATGCGCATATTTAAGTGTACAGTTTGGTACAAATGTATGCCTATGCAACAGCCATCACCACAATCAAGACAGAGAACACACCCACCTGCTACTGCCAGAAGTTTCCTTGTCCCCTTTGTGATGCCTCTATCCCACACCCTCGTCTCCAGGCAGCCACTGACTTGCTGTCATCATACACTGGTTTATCTTTTCTAGAACTTTCTATAAATGGAGACTTACAGTATGTACACTTTTTCTGCCTGGCTTCTTTTACTCAACATCATTATCTCAAGTTCATCCACAGTATTGTGTGCATCAATAGTTTATTCCTTGTTTTTGCTGAGTCATATTCCATGGTATAGGTATGCCACAATTTGGTTCTCTCCTCTCCTGCCGGTGGAAATCTGTTTCCAGTTTGGGGGTATTACAAATAAAGCTGCTGTGAGCAAGTGTGTACAAGTCTGTATGTGGACATATGCTCTTTTCCTCTTAGGAGAAAGCACTTAGGTGTGGAATAGCTGAGTCATATGGCAGATGGATGTTTAGCTTTTGAAGAAACAGCCAAACTTGAACCATTTACATTCCCACCTACAGTATATGAGCTTCATTTACCCCACATCTTCATCAGCACCTTAGATGGTCAATCCTTTTCACTCTGGACATTCTAATACAGCAGTCACCAACCTTTCAGACCTCACAGACCACCAGTGGTCTGCGGACCACCGGTAGGTAGGCAACTGCTGCTCCAAAGGCTTCCTTAAGCCAGCGGTCGCCAACCTATCAGACCTCACCGGTTGGTGACCACTATTCTCATAGGTATGAGCTGGTGTGTAATTCACATCCCCTAGTGCCCAGCAGTGTTGAACAACTTCTCATGTACTTATTTGCCACCTGTTCATGTTCTTTGATGATATATCTTTTCAAGTTTTTGCCAATTTTAAAATAATGTTTGTTTTCTTATAGTTCTATGCATTTTTGCTTCATGTATTTTAAAGCTCTGTTATTAGGTACATACACAGTTTAGAGTGATTATGAACCCTGTGCTGAAACGATCCTTTTATCATGATGTAGTGACCCTTTTCATCTCTGGCAGTATTTTTTGCTATGAAATCTACTTTGCTGATATTAATATAGACATTCCAGCTTTATTTTTATTAGTGTTGGCATAATATATATTTTTCAATTCTTTTCCTTTTAACCTATTTGTACTTTATATTTAAAGTGGGTTTCTTATAAGCAACATTGAGTTGGGCCTTGCTTTTTTATCCAGTCTGAACATCTCTGCCATTTAATTGGCATGTTTACCAGTAGACCAACAGTCAGCCATTTGTAGCCCACAGGTGAAATCCAGCCACCACCTGCTTTTGTAAATAAAGTTTTATTGGAACGCAGCCAAGCCTATTTGTCTACATATCATCTGTGGCTACTCTCATACTACAGTTACAGCATTTGCCAACCCCTGGTTCTGACCATTTACATTTAATGTGTTTATTAGTATGGTTTGCTTTAAAGCAACCCTAATACTACATGTGTTTTTTTGTTTTTTGTTTGTTTGTTTTTTTGTCTCAACTGTTTTCTGCCCTTTTCCCTTTTTTTTCTGCCTTCTTTGGGATTAATTGGCTTTTTTCATAATTCCATTCGCTCTGCTTTGTTGGCTTGCCAGCTGTCACTGTCTTTTTGTTATTTTAGTGGTTGCTTTTGGAGCACTCAGGAAATAACCACAGGGAGTGACCCCGGAGTTCCTTTATTCTCCTACCCTGGCTTCACCTCCTAGAATGTGACCTTCTGGCTCTGATAAATTCAGGAGTATATGCCATAGCCTATTCCCCTGTTCTCTTTACAGAAGAGAAAGACAGGGACTTTGGTTGTCTTTATGTGGATAGCCAAAATAGATTTCTTATATCTGATTTAGATTGAGAGTCCCGTTTCACTTTTAGGAACATCCAGCAGCGAGATATGTTGTGGTGATTAATCCATTGTTTTGAATCATTTGTTGAAATGCTCTAACGTAAAGCTGTATGTCTCCGCAGGCGACCATTAATATCGTTTTTGACAGAGTGGGGAAGACTGACCCTGTCACCAGAGGCATTGAGATCACTGTGAATTATCTGGGAATCCAATTTGATGTAAGAGTTGTGTCCTGGTGTTGTTTCTTTCTCTTTTATCTGCTGAAAATTATAACTAAGACTCTAACTCCTTCCTGTGGGGACTTGATTCTGCTTTTGTTCTTCCTACTCTCCTGCGTATGTTTTGACATGTTCGTATGCCAGATTTGTAAAAGGCATAGAACATAAGTAACGACTGGGACTTATTGTTGTCGTGGATGCTGATAATTTCTAGTTCCGCCTCTGCTCCTCTGTAGCCAGCTACCACTCACCGCTTTCTCCCCTCCACACGCTCACATACGCCTCTCGGCGAGATCTTCAAACACACAGCTCTCACCTTTGATTCCTCTGGTGGAATATTAACTAATTAGTGTTCTGTGTCAGAACTGAAATGATTTCTACTGTAAAAAATTATCTTGATCAATTAATTAACGTGGACTGTCAGCTAACGATGGTAACTGTAACCTGTGCATGAATTTTGTGTCATCTTTCTACCTGTTTTAGAATACTGCTGTCGTTGAATACACTCTTGTCCTAATTTAAACGTGACATCTGTATTTGTAGACTAGTATATTCTCTGGGCGTGTAGAGGGCAGTGATTCTGGCTGACCATAGACCGGTGTTACATCCCCATCCCTGAGGGCCTGGCAGCCGTGCGGATTCTCACCACAGAAGGCACGCTGCCCCCAGCAGCCGACCCAGCCGGACGCCCCTGGTGGGGGACAATGTGAAAACGCTCCAGCGCACCGTGAGCTCCGGTCCTTACGCACAGCTGAGAGCACACTTTTAATAAATGGTGTCGATTGATGATTTTAGAGAGTGAAGAAAGGAGGGTGGGGGACATCGATTTGTGGTTCACTTATTGATCATTCATTGGTCCATTCCTGTATGGGCCCTGACCGGGCATTGAACCCGCAACCTTGGCTCATTGAGGTAATGTTCTAACCAACTGAGCTACCCAGCCAGGGCCAAACACGCCTTTTGATAGACCAGTAATGTGTCCTTTTCCCCGTGGAGGAGCGTGTCTGTTTCCTTCAAGACTTACGTGAATGATGCTGTAAAGCATGCTTCCCTGGTGTAGCGTGTGTTCTCCTCCTTCCGACTCCTTACCGGGCTGAATGTTCAGCAGTGCTCTGACCAGTCTTCCCGAGGCTGTTGAGTGCTGGTGTGCATCTACATTCACTGCAATTCACCTGCACACTCACACTTCACAGTTCCGAAGAACTCGGGGTAGATTGCAGTCCCCCTGAACCATGCGCAGGGTCCTGCTACCTCCCACTAGGAAACAGTCCACGAGGAGAAAAAGGTGTCGTGTGGTTCGGAGGAAGGTCTGTTTCCTGGCCATGGCCGAGAGGTCTGTAATTCTTTTGTTAAGAAAGAAAAGCTCCTTAACGTTTTGGGTGATGAGAGAACTGTCATTCACAGATCATAAAAGTACTCCAGCTGCTGTTTCGTTTCCTTTTCGTCTGCTTTTCCCTTACCACATTGAAGCTATACATTAGGCCTGTGTTTCTTCTCATTTATTCGTGTTTTCATCACTTCACTGCACTTGGCCTTCTGTCCTTCCATCTTGATTCCGTCTGCTCATGAAGACGCCGCTGCTGTCTTCCTCTTCCTAGAGGCGTTTTCCTTGCCACTCACTCTCTTCCCTACTTGGTTTCAATCAGATAGGCCACAGTGGTTCCCAATCTTCTGGCCCTTTAAATACCGTTCCTCATGTTGTGACCCAACCATAAAATTATCTTCGTTGCTACTTCATAACTGTAATGTTGCTACTGCTATGAATCGTAAATATCTGATATGCAGGATGGTCTTAGGCGACTCCTGTGAAAGGGTCATTCGACCGCCAAAGGGGTTGCGACCCACAGTAACTGTCTTTTAGGGGAGCCTCATGACGCCCCCTCTCACAGTCACATAAGCAATAAGTGCATCTTCTTTTGGTTTGTTTTTGTTAATCTTCACCAGAGGATTTTTTCCCGATTTTTTTTTTTTTTTTTTTAGAGAAAGTGGAAGAGAGGAGAGGGGAAGGAGAGAGGGAGAGGGAGAGAGAGGGAGAGGGAGAAGGAGAGGGAGAGGGAGAGGGAGAGGGTAGGGAGAGAGGGAGAGGGAGGCATCAATGTGAGAGACACGTGGATTGGTTGCCTGCTACACATGCCCCAGTTTAGGCTGAGGATTGAACCTGCAACCCAGGTATGTGCCCTTGACTAGGAATTGAATCTGCAACCCTTTGGTACGTGGGTTAGTGCTCTAACCACTGAGCACACCTGCCAGGGCCAAAATGCATCTTTTCAATCTTCACATCTCTCTAAACAGAGATTTAACAGATTTATTCTTTCTATTTTGGTGGCAGGTGAAGTTCTGGTCCCAACACATTTCCTTCATTCTGGTTGGAATAATCATTGTCACATCTATCAGAGGACTGCTGATCACTCTTACCAAGGTATGTTCTATCACAGAGTCAGAAAAAGTGATTATTCCTTAATTACAGGTGGCACCATAAGATCATTTTACCCATTTAAGATTTCTGCCTTCTGAAATTGTAAACAACAGTCACAAATATTTAAAAGGCATACAACAGCCCTGGCCCACGTGATTCAGTAGGTTGGAGTGTTGTCCTGTGCACCAAAAAGTCACTGGTTCAATTCCCAGTCACGACGCATGCCCAGGTTTTAGGCTTGCAATCACTGGTAAGGGTGCATGGGGGAGGCAACCAGTCAGTGTTTCTCTCTCACTCGCTCATGCTCTCTCCCTCTCTCTCTCTAAAAAAAAAAAAAAAAAATCAAAAAACATACTAAAATAAATAATAAAGACATACAACAGAATTTTTAAGCAGTTAAACTGATACATGGACTGATGATGATGACTTAACAGCATATAATCAAATACTAACTACTGAAGGTCATAGAATGAGACCACGGTCTGTTTTGTTGACTGATATGTCAGCAGCATCTAGAGCAGTGGTTCTCAACCTTCTGGCCCTTTAATATAGTTCCTCATGTTGTGACCCAACCATAACATTATTTTCGTTGCTACTTCATAACTGTAATGTTGCTACTGTTATGAATCGCAATGTAAACATCTGATATGCAGGATGGTCTTAGGCGACCCCTGCGAAAGGGTCACTCAACCACCAAAGGGGTCTCGACCCACAGGTTGAGAACGGCTGATCTGGAACATCACCTGGCACATGGCAGGTGTTGCACAGATACTTGGGATGAGTGAATGAGATGGGGGTTGGAGGTGAGAAGAACGGCTGTGTAGGGAGGGTGTGGCGGAAGGAGAGGCAGAATGTTCAGCTGTTTCCTGGGCAGCGTCTCCCTGCGAGGGGAAGCCTCTGGTGAGAGGCGGGGACCTCAGACCCCGCTGTTGGAGTGGAAGGAGAGGAGAGGCTGAGAAAGGGGCGGAGACAGGGTCTCCAGGCATCTCGCACAATTCTGAGAAGAGCTCTGGAGCAGGACGATGACAAGGGCCTGGGGTGATCTGTTTTGATGTTAAAGTCAGGTCATCACACAGCCTCTTAAAAGCTCATTAGCCATTGTAATCCTTCAGTGTTTCAGTGTCACACTTAAAACCATCAACTAAATCCTTTTCACTCCAAGTCTCCTTACAGCCTTAATCATACAGATCGTTCTGTACAGGATTGAGGCATGCAAGTGGCACCTTTAATTAACTGTCAGCCTCGCTCCTTAATGTTCTGGACACAGGACAGCGGTGCCAAATAAACTCCTCTCTTCCCTTTCTCGGCAGTTCTTTTACGCCATCTCTAGCAGCAAGTCCTCCAACGTCATCGTCCTGCTGTTAGCACAGATAATGGTGAGTTGTGAAAACTAGCTGCATCTTCGCATCTGTAAAGTACCAGACGTGTCTTTATACTTTTAAATATTCAACCACATCCTCTGACCCGTCCCTTACGACATGCACAGTGACGTGTGGATTGGCATGTTTGGCTTCCAGGGCATGTACTTCGTCTCCTCGGTGCTGCTGATCCGAATGAGCATGCCCCTGGAGTACCGCACCATCATCACCGAAGTCCTCGGGGAGCTGCAGTTCAGCTTCTACCACCGCTGGTTCGACGTGATCTTCCTGGTCAGCGCACTCTCCAGCATCCTGTTCCTCTACCTGGCTCACAAGCAGGCCCCAGAGAAGCACATGACGCCTTGAACTCACGGCTCTTGCAGGCTGCTAACAGGCCAGTGGTGTCCGCGTTTAGATAGAACGAGGGAAAGTGGAGGGGACCGGGCCTGATATTTTTTAAACAAACAAGATGCTGTGGTAGCACTTTCCACCTGCAGCTTATGCCTTCCTCTCAGACAGTACAGTGACCATGAGCTGCAGAAGCTGGAGCAGAGAGCCAGGTAACTGGAGCTAATGCTCAGCCCAGAGGTTCCTGTGGGTTTGAGGCTGTTGCAGCATTGGGAGTGGGGAGAGGTACCCTGGAATCCGGGTAAGCAGAGTCTGCGGTAGCTGGGCCAAGAGTGTGGGGTTTCTGCTGAAGTCAAGGTTCACATGGAGGAGGTTTGGGCTCCCCTGAGGTTAACTGTCATTAAAATCTGACATTGTAAGTCTGGCCTTAGCTTTATTGCATCAAGGACACCTCCGAGTCTGCTTGTGTGATCTCACATGAGTTAGCTTTCCTCCCTCTTTCCCCCACTCCTTATCCCATAAAATAACCAAGAGCTTGTCTTTGCTTTCCTGGGGCTAGGATGGGGTGCAACTGAAATAGAATCTCCCAAGAGAGATTTCAAGGATGCCGTTTTTCCTGACTCCTTTCACTTAGTGTCATGTAAGAGTGAATTCCTCGACATTCAGTTAAGTAATGATGGCTTATATTTCCTTCCCTCCTGCCCCTCATACTGTGGGTAAAGCAGTGAGTGACTGCTTACTGGAATAAGTCACTTTTTTCTCCTATAACTCAATTTCATCTGTAAAAGAAAGATGTTGGAAAATTTGTAGGACACTCAGAAATGCCATTTAAGAAAATCCTTAATTTTACTACCAGGAAGTCTCTATTACTAAGGTCTTATTCTGAATTTTATTTTGTTTTTGCTTCCTAGAAGCAAAACAAAAATTAAAGCATAAAATGCTTACCAAACACAGTTCAGGTTAGATCAGCTAACAGAGAAGGTTCAAGCAACTCAAAAAACATTTTAATGGCATTTATTTTAGTAACCACACATTGTTTAAAAAGCATAATTTTAATAAGCTCAAGTCCTTTAATTAGCAGCTTCACATTTACAGATTTATGAATCATCTTTGGTGCTCAAGGAGCCCATAGAAGAGTTATCATCATATAGAGAAATATAATTAAGTTGAAGCTTGAAAGAGATTACATGAAAAGAATCTGGTCCCACCTTAGCATCTCCTAAGTTGACCATAAATAAGCCATCGGCAGTAGCCACCCCTGAGGCAAATGACAGCAGAAAACAATTGCTCGTGATGGACTGGTTTCCAGAGCGTCCTTCGCCTGGACGGCAGGTGGGTGGCTGCGCATCCTTGGAAAGGAATCCTCTTAAACACCCAGAAACGGCGCTCAGGCACCGCCGTTGTTTGTTCTCATCACATCCTTGTGTCCTCAGAGTTGGAAGAAGACTGAGAGGCTGTACTGTGAGCCTGTGCAAGAGGAGGTGAAGGGTCTGTGAGTGCCGGAGCGGGACGAGAAGCCGGTGACCCAGCCTCTCTTTGCTTTCCGCTTGCTGCCTGAAACTAACCAATTTCCTCTCCACAACTGACTCCCTGCAGAGATATTGTAGAATTCTTAAAAGAGAGCCAGAGTACTTTCTCTGTTGAGAAGCCTACAAGACGGTCAGTGCCCGTTATGTGTGCCTTGGTCTGAATATTTGTATCTCCCCCAAATTCATATGACGAAATCCTTATTCCCAAGGTGATAGAATCGGGAGGGGAGGGCCTTTGGGTGTGATGAAGTCAGGAGGGCAGCGCTGGGATTAGTGCCCTTAGAAAAGAGGGCCCCAGGGCTCCCCAGCCCCTTCCACCCTGAGGGAGCAGAACAAGAAGTCCAGGTCTGCAACCTGGGAGAGGCCTTCACAGACACCAGTCTGCCAGTACCTTGAGCATGGACTCCCCAGCCTCCAGAATTGTGAGAAATAAATGTGTGTTGTTTACAAAGCCACCCAGTATATGGTATTTTGTCATAGCAGCCTAACCGTACTACGGACAGTGGGTGTTCCTTAAAAATTAGTACTTTTATATTACCAGTCGGAAGAATTACATTAATGTAATGAAAGAAAAATATTTAAGAGTCTTGGCTTTGCCAAATGTTTCCTTTATGAACGTGGATAGGTCAGTTCACTCTTGGACTCAAGTTCATCTATGAAAAGAAACTGGACAACAATAAAAACTGAGATTTACCAAGGAATTTATCTCATCTAAATACATACAGCATAATGTTTGCTCTTCCCTAATAGTAAAACTTGAATACCTACCAGTTATTTTAAAAACGACACTATCTCTAACCACCACCATTCCTTTTATGCTTACTGTGCACAGGGCACTATCCGAACCACTTTCATAGTCTTAGTCAATATAATCCTGATTACCTGACCCACAAATTATCCTTGTTTTATAGGGGAGGATATCAAGGCACAGAGAGAGTAAATCCATTTGCCCATAGCAGAACCAGAATGTGTACATAAATAGTTTGATTTAAGTTCCATTCCCATTATAATTTTGATAAACTTAATTTCTTGTCAACTCTGTGCTATGAAGAATAAATTTGTTCTTGTACTACATCTTTTCCCCTACGACAACTTGATTTGCCAATTTCCTTTATCATTTTTCAGTATTGTACGAACTCTGTGGTAAACATGGACATGAGATGCACTTATTCGGGCTTTACCATATACTGGTAAGTTAGATCATTAAAAGAAATGTGTTGCTCAGCTGGTGTTGCTCAGTGGTTAAGCATCAACCTATGAACCAGGAGGTCACAGTTCGATTTCCAGTCTAGGCACATGCCCAGATTGCGGGCTTGGTCCCCAGGGGGGCCTGCAGGAGGCAGCTGACCAGTGATTCTATTGATGTTTCTATCTCTCTCCTTCTCCCTTCTTCTCTGAAATCAATAAAAATGTGTTTTGTTTTGTTTTTAAAGAAAAGAAATGTGTTGCCCTAACCAGTTTGGCTCAGTGGATAGAGCATCAGCCTGTGGACTGAAGGGTCCCAGGTTCGATTCCGGTCAAGGGCATATACCTTGGTTGTGGGCACATCCCCAGTAGGGGGTGGGCAGGAGGCAGCTGATTGATGTTTCTCTCTCATCGATGTTTCTAACTATCCCTCTCCCCTCCTCTCTGTAAAAAAATCAATATATATATTTTTGAAAACGTGTCACCACTCACTCGTTCTTTTGCCTCGTGTGTGTTGAGCTCTGGCTCCACCCATGTTTCTTCTTTGGAATCAAGGGGTACATCCAGTGGATCAGCCATGGAGGAAACAATAGGGATTTTCTTAGCCTGGAAATAATCGTAGGCCTTCTTTCCACAGACTAAGAGCGTCACATTCTTCCCACTGCTCTGGATTCTGTCCACCACCTTCTCATAGAGCTCGTCCAGCACATTCACCCCATTCACCTCAACGATGACGTCCTCATCCTCTAGCCCTGCCAGCTGGGCAGGGCTGCCTTCCTGTACCTGTGAACAGAGGGTCAGAGTTTTCACATCCAGACACAGATAAGGGCATGTCAGCCTAGCTCCCTTCAGGGGAGATGAGTTTGAGGATGTATTCCTCACTATGTGGTTACCTCTCCTGGAGGCACAGAAGTTGAGGACAGCGCTCTGATGCTTTCTGCTTATGAAAGCTGTAGCCACCGTACTCCAGGAAGTGGTGGGACAGTGGTTGACTACCGTGTTGTGTGTCTTCTGGGTTAAAGGCATCAGACATCATAGGTCCCTTCTGCATGCCAGCGTGAGAGCTCTAGGGACAGTCCTCTCACTCAGCCCTACAGCGCAGAGGCATCATGCCGCATGCTCAGCAGCCCGCAAGCACCACCCCAGTCAGTGCTAATGGTGACTCGCCTGCAGTCATGCCAGCTCTACTCGATTGAAAGTGTCCACAGACAACTGAGTGTAACAGATGCTTAAGAAGTAAAGGATGTGAGCTTAGGACGTACTACGCTATCTTAAAGGGTCCAGGACCATGGCAGCAATTTTTTAACCCAAGTGAGACACTCAACGACGGCCTTCAATGTACCCTTTAACTAAGCCATCAGCAAGTGGGAGAAGCCCGCCCTCCCGAGTGTGGCTGCAGGAACCAGATCACCGTACCTCTTTGACAAATGGGCCTGGCTGACCCCGAATCGCATTCAAGTGGAAGCCGTAGCCTTTGTCACCTTTAACCAGCCTGCACAGTTTAGGCTTGTGATCTGGACTTGAGCTGGCCAGAGGCGCAGGTGCAGGCGCAGGAACCGGGGCCTCCTTGACAGAACCATTAGGCAGTTGCTGACTTTGATAGTAGAGAAATGGAGAAAAGCGAGCCTTTGGAAGATAAAAGGGGAAGAGGGGAAACATTAATTGTAAATATGAGTAATTGCACTATTGAATGTGTTGGTTTAGTTTACAAGGTGCTATACATGTTCCACCCTCCCACATACATGATGGTGAGCTGCAAAATTTCTCGTTACCCCAACCGGGAAAGGGATAAAGGAAGGCTGAGCTTTGTCGTGGAGCAGTGTGTATAAACGTAAGCAAATGCACGTGTCCGTAAGATAAAGTGTACCAGGACCCGAGAATAAGCTTAACAGGACTGTTAGTTTCTCCGACTTGGTGATAGTAAGTGAACCACTCAGCAGTCGAGGGTTAGCGACTTGCCCTCTATCTCATGCACGTTAGGTCCGTCTGGCCTTCCCCTTCAGCGAGAACGTCAGAGCTCCTTAAACACGTAGAGCAGTGGTTCTCAACCTTCTGGCCCTTTAAATACAGCTCCTCATGCTGTGCCCCAACCATAAAATTATTTCCGTTGCTTCTGACTCTCATAACTGTAATGTTGCTTACTGTTATGAATCATAAGTATCTGATATGCAGGATGGTCTTAGATGACCGGAGTGAAGGGTCATTCGACCGCCAAAGGGATCGCAACCCACAGGTTGAGAACCGCTGACAAGACAGTGTATCACATCCAAAGTACAGACAACAGTGAATTGGTGGAGGCAGCAATCATATGGTCACATGGTTTCTCCCCACTACCTCCAGCACTGTGATCTGTTGTACTCTATTTTACTAGTTATTGTTGTAACCATTAGCTGACACTTCCATTATGCCAAGATCCTCACTCACTATTCCTAATCGGTTTCAACTCCCAGAACATTCATGCAAAGAAGGCAGTGATGGTCTTGAATATAGAAGAGGCATTAAGCAGGGAACATATCACTGATTTATATATACAAATATATACAAATACATATATATATAATGTATGTATATAAGCTTAGCCCAACTGTTGTGGCTCAGTGGTTTAGTGTTGACCTATGAATCAGGAGGTCACAGTTCAATTCCTGGTCAGGGCACATGCTCAAGTTACAAGCTCAATCCCCAGTGGGAGGGGGAGGGTAAGGGTGTGCAGGAGGCAGCCAATCAGTGATTCTCATCATTGATGTTTCTCTCCCTCTCTGAAATCAATAAAAATATATTTTTTTTAAAAAGCTTAGCTGACTGGGTTTTAGTTGAGAGCATTAAAAGGCTAGATTTGAGTATGTGAGGTCCTAGATCAGTAAATTGCTGTCCACAGGTGCCCAAGACATTTGTGAAGCAATGAGTGAAAAATGAAGCAATTGAAAGTGAGTACAAGCAGTGCTGTCCCCTAAGCCCTGTTCCGCAGCCTGGCTGAAACTAGATTGGAGGCTCCGCTTACTCCCTGTCTCACTAACCACAAGACCAGGGCTTCCTTTCTAAACGAGAGTAGCACCTCCGTTAGAACCTTTCAGTTACCCAGTTCCACTACAGATCTTTCAGCGCTATACTTGCAAATTTTCTACATGTCCTTCCCTCTTCAAAATGTGGACAATTACCAGTAACTCCTTACATGCAAAAATACCTTTGACATCACTACCCAAACAAGCAAACCAGTAGCAGCTAATCCTAGGCAAAGTGTAATAACATAAAACAGTGAGCTTTTATTTATTCTCATTCAAATAGTTGGGTGTCTAGTACATTACAGGAACTGATTTAGGTATTTGCTTTATTCACTGATGTTTCTCAAACATCCAGTCCATGCAACTTTGGGGGGAAGAGGGAGGAAGAAGATGGGGACAGTCATCTTCATAGATCAAAGTTCTCTCCTTTTTAATCAAAACATTACAGTTATAGTTAACTCATTCCGCTGTAAGATTAGAAGTAGGAAAGTGCTAGAATCTGCTTTACAACAGCAAGAGCAGCGACCTTCTGACTTAACCTTTTCTACCAAATGGGAGCTACTGCGGAAATGGCTTATCCTGTTTCCCGCAGCTCCAGTTTCCTAAGCCAAAAGTTAGCTCCCTACAGCTCCTCTATCTGATCAAGCTATATCCCCTACAACACCTCAAAAATAAATCTTCTGCTTGTATATAACAGCCTTCAAATTATTACAAGCTGTTTAATAGCCCTGTCTAGGCTTTTACATGGGATGGCTGGAACTTTCCAATCTGTAGCTTAAAATCCAGTTGCTCCCTCCTTAGGAGAGTTAGAGCTACATCTGCCTATTTCCAGATAGGCACCTACTCATAGATTTTTCTCAGATCACCAATGGTAATCCTGCAATTATATGCAAATTCTTTCAAAATCTTGGGTCTAAGGCCTTAAAACTTCTGTATCAATCACATGGCATTCTCTTACCACTGCCACTTTGAGCTTCAAAGTAGCCCTGATATGGTCGTTGTACACTTTCCAGGTTGAAGATCAAAGTGGTAACTTAAACCAAATAGAGACAGTGACCCAGCCGGTTGAGATCAGCCAGACTCTCATCAGCCGATGATGAATACCAAGGCTGACACAATGGGCTCACGAAGGGAGCAGCCAGGGTGGTAGAAACAGAAGCTGTTCATGGGCCAAACAGCTACAAATAAGGTAACTGAGCCCACGTTAGGGCATTAGTGAGTGGACCCAACCCATAATGCACGAATACGTGACCTTGTGTTACTCACCAGCCTGTATATGCTGTCCGTCTCTTTGTCTACCACCAACAGTGAAGTCCGATCTCCACTCTTCCTGATCATCTCCACCACACTGTCATGATTGAGGGATTCCACAGGCTCGCCATTGACAGCAATGACCAGGTCATTGGCCTTCAAGCCAGCCTCCTCTGCTGGACTTCCAGAATCTATGTCTTTGATGAATTGACCTAACCATCCCCCAAACAATAAATTATCAGAAAGACTCCTGAAAAGCTAGGATTTCCTGCCGAAGCCCAAGGCCCTAATAACAGTAGGCATGCTGAGTACAACCACTGTCCCTCCCACTGGCATCTGAAGAAGCCTGTAAGCACCCTATCCAGCCTCATCTGCGGCTCAAGACACTACAGGAACCAACCCAGCCTATCAACCATGAAAGGGTCTTAAAAGAATCATGTTTTACTAAAAGCATCTCAAACTCACTCTTGTCAAGAGAGCTTGCTAAGCATTAAAGGTCAGCAAGTTCCCAGAAAGTCAGTGGGCATACTTGTATCCATATGTCTTACGTAGACGATAAACCATAAAAGGGGGGAGGGAAGAGTGAAGAACAGAACCCAAGAAATCAAACCCTAGGAAACCCAGCGTGACTGTGTGCATGCGCTAAGGGTGTGTCTGTAGCCTTTTCCTAACCTGAGCTTCTCTTCACCGGATGCCTCCATATCGCTCATACATTTTTGGTCCTCACGAAGTTTTAACAAGTTTTTGTTTCACTTTTGCAGCTGGCTGTTAGCCATCTCCAACTGGATGTCCCGCAGATCCCTCCCAACATAATCTATTCCCCAAGCCCCTCCTCTTGCTCACCTGTTGGTGGGAGCACCATTGTCCCGTCAGACACTTGACAACTGATTCTCCCTCAGCACCCACTCCCCATGTCTGATCACCTCCTCAGTCCTTCGATGCCACTTTAATATTTTACACTTTTCTTTAGTCCCACTTCCCCTATATGCGGTTTGTATTAATTAGTTCCTGTCTTGAATTCTACCTAAACTGCTACTGCGCCTGACCAGCTGCTCTCCCTGTCCCTAATCTCTGCCTTCTCCTGCAGATTCATTTGGATGCAGAGTCTGACTGGGTCACTCCCCAGGGCCACAGCATGAGCACTGGTTTTAGAACGAAACAGACCTGATTTTGATCCCAGTTTAACCTTATATAATCACTGCATCTTCTCCAAGCCCTCCACTTCAGAAATTCCTGCAGAATTATTAGGAGAAATTAAGCCCCCAAGACACTATAGGCTTAATTTTTTTCTTCTCTCTGGCACCGCTCAAAAAACGTTTAACTCCTCATAGACTATCAGATCAAGTCTCAACTCCAACCTGCCGCTAAAGATTCTTCATTGTCGCCCTGACTGGTTTGGCTCAGTGGATAGAGCGTCGGCCTGCGGACTGAAGGGTCCCGGGTTCGATTCTCGTCAAGGGCATGGACCTTGGTTGCGGGCACATCCCCAGTGGGAGGTGTGCAGGAGGCTGCTGATCGATGTTTCTCTCTCATCGGTGTTTCTAACTCTCTATCCCTCTCCCTTCCTCTCTGTAAAAAATCAATAAAATATATTTAAAAAAAAAAAAAAAAAAAGATCCTTCATTGTCTCTCTCCAACCGACCTTCCAACTTGGTTCCCTGTGCTTCACACTGGATGTCAGTCACACTGTGCCTGTGTTTTCTTGCTCTGTCACACAACTCCTGTCTTTCTGGGCAGCCTTTCTTGTCCAAATTCTACTCATACTACAAAGTCCAAGCTCAAGTGGCACCTGTATCATGAGGCCTCCCAGTACCTTTCTGGTGAGAAAAGCTTGCTCCAACCTTGAATTCCATCAGTTATGAACATATGTGTGTTATCGAACTAGGAGGCTCCTTGACTGAAGAATTCATCTGATTCACTTGATATTCTCAAAGGCCCTGGGGTTGTTTTTATATAATTTCAACCAAATTAATATTTGATGAATTCATGTAAACATCCTATACAATAAAAGGCTAATATGCAAATTGTCCCCTCGACCGGGACTTTGACCAGGATTCAATCAACCCCCTGCCCACCCTGACTGGGGGGCAGGCCAGCCGGACCCTACCAGTGTACAAATTCGTGCACTGGGCCTCTAGTATAAAATAAAAAAAATAATAAACCTCCAGGTGTATGACAGTTTACATGGCCTGAACCTATATTCTTTGATGTATTCACCTTCCCTAGGAGGACGTTTGTACTTACCTTGTTGAGTTACAAGGAGTCAGAAAGATTTCTGCTTCTGTTTAAGTCTGAGCTCCCAACCCACACCCATGGCTCAGACCTGATGGTGTGCTGCAGCTGCCTCACCAGCTCATGAGCACCAGTTGTGCATAATACTTCTCAACTTTGCATTCTGTGCCATGTTGGTAGCTTGAAATTAGACACGGTAGGGGTATTTATACCGCAAACATAAACAAATGCTATAAATTAGGGCCTCCCCCTGACCAGAGCCATTTAGCAGCATACTACTGCTCAGATCCAAAATTCTGCCTTATCTTTCTGCTATGGGAATCTGGGGTGGTGCCTAGGATCCAGCCCCCATGTGACATGGAAACTGACCCAGCTAGTTTTGCTCTGTGGATAGAGTGTCAGCCTGCAGACTGAAGGATCCCAGATTCGATTCTGGTCAAGGGCACATGCCCAGGTTGCAGGCTTGATCCCCAGTAGGGGGTGTGCATGATTCTCTCTCATCATTGGTGTTTCTATCTCCCCCTCTCCCTTCCTCTCTGAAATCAATAAGTTTTTCTTAAAAAAGAAACACCTAGTTGTGCTTTCTAGCTTCTCCTCCCCGTTCTGTGCTGGGGTTGCAGGCCTAATGGCGCTCTGGGTCAGGCTGGGATGAAGAACTTCGGGGGGGGAGGGGAGGGGACTACACTGCCAAGCATCCCGCTCTCCTCCTGCCTTACCTCTCTGTTCTGGGCCTGCCCTCAAGTAGAAACCATAGCCATTGCTTCCCTTCTTCATCTCAACCACCCGGGGCTGGTGGGGCAGTAATTTCAAACTGGCTGTCTCTCTCTTGAGTTTGATCTTCTGCTCTTTATGCTGCTGGTCCGTTTCCTTGTCCACAAGCAGGAACGTGACACGGCTTCCTGCCTTCCTCACCTGTAACGACACACACAGGTGAGGGCCAGACTCAATCTCCAGAAACGATGCTGGGAAATGGGCAAGTCTCCGCACACGGCCTCTAGATTCAGCGGAAAACACGGGAAGTAAAACCTAAGTGTTGAGCTGCCACTGCGCCGGTACTTATCTACCTCCATGTCCACAGTTACTATTTTTCCCTTTAAGGGGGACCTCCCTACACAGATGCCACCTGAACCCAAGGAAGAGCTGGAATTCAAAAACCCAGAAAGAAACTTAGGTGAAAGCTGGCGAAGGACTTTGGAAAAAAAAAAAAAAAAAACGTCAAGTTCCATTGGGAAGGGTTATTCTAGCAGGAAGATTCCAGAGGATCTTAAAGGAAAACCTCGGACTGTGCTGGGACCTAAGATTTGGGGTAACTGCCCCCCAGAACTCCCCAGCGGTAGCTCTGTATTCCTCGCCACACTGGTCATCTTGCAGCTTGTATTCAAATGGTTTAGTAACATTGGGTCAACATTAAATTTACTATAAATTCAGAGGGTGCTCCCAATCCGGTACAATCAGACTTAAAAGATAAAGTTAAAACACTTGTCTTCAAAATAACATGAAACGCAAAGGCCTTCTTCTCAGATCCTAAACACGGCTTAAGCCACCAGTGAGTCTGTTTGCTTTTCATACAAAAGGGCCACTTCCCACGTTACATTTCTCCCGTTATAAGCTGTCACTCCTGTCTCCCTCTCACCTCCAATGAGACCGAGTGAAAGAGAAGGCAAGAACAGTACCTTTTCAACCACTTCCTCGTGCGTGGCATCTTCCACGTTCTCTCCGTTCACTTCGATCAGGTGGTCATCATCCAGGACACCCGCTCTCATGGCCACGCCTTGCGGTGCGACGTCCGTCATGTATACCCCCTTTACGCCTGAAGGAGAGCAGGGCTGGCTGACGCTACAGGAAGTACAGCAGTCAACAGTTTTTCTCCCCACAATGTAAAATTAGAACGTCCCGTTTTAGAGCTAACTCAAGTAGCCTTTAGCTTTATAACTACAGCTCCCAGCAAAGCTTGCCACAGCCATTACTCAACTGGTCTCTGCTGATTTGAACAGAATTTCTGAGCCCAACTAAATGCAGAGAAGGAATCACAGGTGGCTCTTGCCTCTTGAACCAGAAAGACCCAAATCCCGTGCTGCCTCACACCCACTCCATTCTGCCCTCTCAGCAGCACTGTCATCACCCATCCCAGACCAGGGGAGTCCATGAAGGTCACGGATGCAGGCGGACAGGGACAAAGGTGCATACGTGCCTGCTGTCCAATTCGCAGGTGGTATGATGTCTTAAAGGAATTCTGCCCATATTCTCGATATTGATATTCAGTCTAGGTAAAGAGTGGCTTTATGATGACTAAAGACATTATTTGCAATGATTAACAGTAACTAAACTCTGCTTTCCTAAACACAGTTCTCCTGCTCCTCCTTAGATCTTTGTCATGAAGAAAACGTTTTCTTTGTGAAGCTAATCCAAACCATTCACCAGGGGCCAAATGAATAGAATCTGTTTTTTATCATTTTACTGACAACCAAGCTGCCCAATCACAGACAAGTTTGAGAAATGCCCCTCATATCTAGTTTGTGAATCTCACTACAGGTTTTCTAGGATTTGCCCTTTATCACTTACCAAGTTATCCACAACCAGGGCCTCTCCGGGACCAGGACATGGAGAAGCAGCATTAGAGGCAGAACCACAGGTTCCAGCCTTGATCCCACAGAAACCACTATAATAAAACCACTGTCAACTGGACGCACCTCTGAAGCTCCAGAAACAGAACTTCTAGGACTTCCTGATGATGGGGGGGGGGGTTTCCAATCACTATGTGCCTCTCAGCAAGGGGTCAAGGGCACACCTCAGTGCTGCTGGGCCACAGCTGGGGGTACTACTTAAATTTCATAGGTGGTGCGGATTTTTGCAGTATCCTCAACAGGAATTTCTCGAATAAATGAGTGACAACCTGGGAACTCTAAGAGATGAAAAGAGATAGTCTTACTCAAAAGTAGCTATTATGGCCCTAGCCGGTTTGGCTCAGTGGTTAGGGCGTCGGCCTGCAGACTGAGGAGTCCCAGGCTCTATTCTGGTCAGGGCATGTGCCTTGGTTGTGGGCATCTCCCCAGTGGGTGGTGTGCAGGGGGCAGTTGATTGATGTTTGTCTCTCATCGATGTTTCTAACTCTCTATCCCTCTCCCTTCTCCCTGTAAAAAAAAATCAAAATATATTTTTTTAAAAGTAGCTATTATGACCCAGACAGTGTGCCTCAGTGGTTGAGCATGAATCAGGAGGTCGAAGTTCAATTCCTGATCAGTGCACATGCCCTGATTTCAGGCTTGATCCCCAGTAGGGGGCATGCAGAAGGCAGCCAATCAATGATTCTCTCTTATCCTTGATGTTTCTATCTCTCTCCCGCTCCCTTCCTTTCTGAAATCAATAAAAAAAAAATTTTTTTAAGTAGGAATTCTGAAGAACCTCTTTTTTCTTGCTTATTTCCCAATCTTCCCACCAGCCTCATCCTACGGAAGCTAGAAAAGGATACCAAAGTGCATCAAGGCTCTAACTCTCTGGCCTCAAAGGCTCAGCCTAACAAACTCTGGGTCAGGAGCACCCAGTGCCACCCCCCCAACCCTGCTGCTGTCCAGTGTCTTAATCCCTCATCGCACAACTGTGCATGGCCAGGGGAGTGCTGGAGAGCAGGGAGAGAGTGTAGCTGCTGTTGGGTATCCATAGCAACTGAAAACAAGTCGAAGAAGTCATTCATCGCCAACATCATTTTCCTGGAAAGTCGGTAGTTTGTGCCCCACCCTCCAGTTTACCTTGGATGGTCTTCAGGGAAAAGCCGAAGCTGCTCCCCTCCTTCACCAGGTAGCAGAGCCGTGGCTGGCTCCGCCCCTGGGCTCCTCCGTTCATCACAGGGGGCAGTTTTTTATCATCCAGACTTGGCTCCTTCTGACTCTGACCCAACTCTTTCAAGTCTACCTGGTCTCTCGTGGCTTTCTCATACGAATCCCCATCCAGAACTAGAAAAGTCACTGAATTCCCGCTGTTTCGAACCAGATCCACCACCTAAGAGGAAGGACAACTTTAGCCAATAACCTGTTACCTACAGAGGGGTGTTGCTGGCTCATTTCCTGGCCCTGGAGACAGATCCCTGACACCCAAATAGTCAGTAGATAATGCCCAGCCATCTCCACCTCAGCCTTCTTGAGAGCCCATCTGGGAATCAGGAGTGTGGCCACCCCTGCCCAGGGGATTCTTAAAAGGACCGATCCTGCCCTAGCTGGCTTGGCTCAGTGGATGGAGCAATCGGCCTGCGTACTGAAGGGTCCCAGGTTCGATTCTGGTCAAGGGCACATGCCTGGGGTTGTGGACTCAATCCCCAGCAGGGGGCGTGTAGAAGGCAGCCAATGAATGATTTTCTCTCATTATTGACGTTCTATCTCTCTCTCCCTCTCCCTTCCTCTCTGAAATCAATAAAAATATGTTTTATAAAAGCCACCTTAGAGCACAACAGGTCCTCCCAGGTCTATAAAGACAGGGTGGAGGCAGGCGGAGCTGGGATAAGGTCAGGCACCCCCAAGCTCACTGCGTGAGCACAAGTTATCTGAGCCTCCAAGTCCCATCTGTGAAATGGTAACATGTGCCCCTTGGGTTGTGACTGAGGATTTAACAAAATAATGACTATGAAACTGGTTCCTGTGCCAGGCAGTACGCAATGCATTTTAGACCTGACATGGTTGAAATCTAGGAATAATGTGTACAGTTCTCGGTTCAGTGTGAGAGACTTGATTCGCTGGCAGAAAGCACAGCCATCGTGGTACCCTGCCTTGCCAGTGGCAGCCAGGAAATCTCTATCGACCCCAAAACAACAATCAGCAAAGACTGGGGACTGGAGAGATCCCGGAGGAGACGCCACAAATGCCCCATCCACCTGCTTATGTTCTTCCTTGTCCACAAAGACGCCGTTGATCCTGAGAACTCTGTCTCCATCCTGGAGCCCCGCCCGCTCTGCAGGGCTGCCCTTCTCTACCACCCGCACCAGGTGGCCGTCCGTGTCCTTCTCGATCCGCAGGAAGAAGCCATAGCTCTGCCCTTCTTGTTTGGACAGCTTGCACTCCCGGGGGCGGAAGGTGGAGGCCATGTCTGTGATGAGAAATAAATGGGTAAATCTGTGGGAAAGAACATCTAAGCCGAGTGAGAACCCTGTGCTCCAGTCCCTCTAATTTCCTTCTTCCAAGCACACCAAATCCAGACCGTTTGAGTGGCAACACTGGGGGTATACGAGGCCTCCTTCCAGGACTTGCTGATGATTTCCAAATCTATTTCCCCAAAGACAACCTCTTTACTTGAGTCTCAGGTGCCTATATTTGTGCTTTCATCTCAGCTCCGAAACAAAATTCTTCTTTGTCCCCTGACATAAAGAAATTAGGTCCAAATACATGACCTAGAATGTTTAAGAAAATACAAGTCCACTTTCATTCAAATATTTAAGTGCCTGGCGAGCTCTAGGCATTGAGGATAATCTGTAGATGAGACAGACCCAGGTGCCTCTCATATTGGGGAGAACCTACATTTACAATGACATGAGGTGAATGATACACTAGGGAAGAATCAGGTAAAAGGGGAGAACAGGACAGAAGGCCTTGGGAGTAGGGAGTGGTGGGAAGCGTGAAGAATGGATTGCAGGAAGACTAGAGGGAGACTTTTCCAAGACCTGAGGATTCATTGGACTTAGGTGAGACAGGACAGGACCAGGAGGACTCGGTTAAAGAACAGAGTAGCTGGCCTCAGAGCTGGCCTGAGACTGGAAATCAGGTAGAAAGTTGGTTTTTGAAACCTAAAGTCCTAGGCAGAGCAGGGATGCCCGATAGGGAAGGATTCCCAAGGCCAGGTCGGATTCTCGCTCTTGACGCAGTGTCCATTTCTGCCCATCCTTCCCTCCCCCGGCCCCAGGCAGGAGCCAGGTCCTGGGCCACGGAGGACAGGATACATGTGGAGACCCCCGGCTGCAGCTCTGGCTCCAGTTGGTGAGAGGAAGGCTCCTACCGGCGTCCCAAACCCTCGGGCTCAAGTGCCTTTGTTCCTGGGAGAGTAAGAATGAGGCCAGGCTGCCCACAGAGGAGCAGGCAGAAAGCCTGCTGGTTACACCGCCTGCAGGGGAGCCCCCCGGGGCCCTCCTCGCAGCTCCCTGCCAGGGGTAAGCTGACGGGCCCTGCCCTCCTGAGGGACAGGACTGAGGACCAGACAGGGAGTGGGGTTGAAGGACGGAGAAGACACAGCAAAGTGCTCTGGGCTCCTGGATGCCACCCCAGCGCTTGCAGATAGCCATCTCTGCCCTTTGTGTGCAGGACAAGCCGGTTGGAAAGCCTCCCACTGCCGGAGACCAGGCCATTCCACGTGGTCACAGCAGAGCCTGGCAGCCACCACCGGTGGCACGAAGGCTAAGAGCCAAGAAAACAATAAACACAGAGGCCCTGTGTTAAGTGACCTCTTACCCAGGGCTCAGGGCCTGGGCGCTCCCACTGTCAGGGGAAGGGAAAGGGGAAGGGAAGCCCGGGGCAGCCCAGGGCACTGGTCAGGGCTGACCCCTGGGAAAGCGGAGTCAGGACCAACCACCAGGAAGACGATGCTCTGGACGGAAAGGAGAGGAGCAGGGAGTGAGGGGAGAGGAATGCATCCCAGGGGGGAGGTTCCACGTGCAAGCAGCTGTGGGGGCCCCTCCGACTTTGACCTTCACTAGCCTTCCTGCTGAGTGACTAGCCTGCAAGCGTCAGGAACATTTTCAGCTCAAATCCACACCTGTACCCAAACTTGATTCTCCACCCTTGTCGGCTCTCAATGTCACAGCACCGAGAAGCCTTGAAGGGGAAAAGCGAAGCCCACTGACGTTCGGGGGTAATTATTGAGAAACCTCATCAAATCCTCCAAAACCCCAGCACGCCCGTGTCATCAAAGTAAAGGCCCTGGAGGCCGTGTTTCCCCGAGAGCTCAGGCTGTTTGTGAGATGCATGTAAATGCTTATTTCTAAGGTACCCCCCCCCCACCTCCAAACCCACTGGTCTCTCCCAGGCGGGACAGGGACACTTCCTTGCTAGGACTAGTCCTGTATCTGGGGAGGAGGGAAGAGGCCAAGTGTTCTCGGGTCTCAGTAGAGGAGAGAAAGCCTGATAGACAAGGAAACAAGTCACGATTCCTGGACAAAACCTCAAGTGGTTTTTCGTTTGTTTGTTTAAGTCTTTAGACAGACGGTGCTCGCTCAGGTCTGCCCTGTGCCTTTGAAGGCTTGGCGTTTGGGGTCAAAGCTTCTCTGTGGTTGAAGCCCAGCGAGTGGGGCAACTCACACCAATAGGAACCCTGAGGGAAGTGCTGGGCTCACATTGCCTCCTGTCGCCATACCTGCCCTCCCCCAATTCAGCCACTGAGGGCTTAACGCTGGTGGTGCGAGTGCCAAGCTGGAGACATACTAACACCTCCCACTGCACCAATGGAGGAAGTGATCAAAGCACCAGGAGCTTCTCTGTGCCTGTGGTTCTTGAGTCCTAAGAGCATTGGTGTTCTTTGCCCTTTTTCTGTTAATCCTCACCTCAGGGTATTTTTCCCATTGCTTCTCAGAGAGTAGAAGGGAAAGGAGGGGGAAGGGACAGGGGAGGGAGAAGGAAACATCAGTGTGAGAGAGACACATGGATTGGTTGCCCCCCGCACGCGGGTACATGCCCTTGCCCAGGAATGGAACCCGAGACCCTCCAGGGTGCGGTCCGATTGGCAGTAACATGTCTTCTTGATGTTCAGTAGGAAGCTGAGGGGCCAAGCCCACCTGACCACTCCAGGGTGTGAACCGGAGAAGCGACTTGTCTGGGGAGGAAGTAGCTGGTGGGGAGCAAGAAACTATGGGGCAGGGCTGGCAAGTGCCACTCCTGCTCAGGGGTGAGAAGGGTGACCGGCAGGGCCTCGGCACAGATGGAGCTCAGATCTCCAGCAGTCGAGTGGCCGGTGGTGGCCTCAGCTCTCAGGGGCTTGGGTTTGGGGGCCCTCAGACTTAAGTCTCAGCATAAAGGGCCCCCGGGACTGGTAAAGGTTGTTTTTGTCTGTTTGGTACTAGGTTTGCCCGACCTCAAAGCTAGCCCTGGGGAGGGAGGCCACAGCACAGGCTTGGGCTGCCCCATGTCCCTGCCCTGTTGGCGGGGCACTGGCTGTGGGGCACAGGGCACGGGGCCTCTCCCAGCCTGGCTGCCCACCCCCGCACCCCCCTACCTCCCCCCCTTCTCTGGCTAAATGAGGTGCACTCAGGTGGCAGGTAACAGTTTACCCAACCTGGGCATCCTTCTCTGACCCCTGAGGGTGCGATTCCAAGGCGGGGGGGGGGGGGGGAGTTAAACGCAGCAAGGGGTGGTTTTAAGCACTCGTTTCCTCTTTGGGGTGTTTTTAAAATGCTCATGTTCAGGCTTCGAGTCAGTGAGCAGGTCAGAGATGAGGCCTCAACATCTGCATACGGCTCTCCAGGCGACAGGGCAGCAAGGGCTCAGAATCAGCCTGGTAAGGCGACTGAGGACTAAATGCAATAACATGCCGGGCTTGACACTCATTTCCTGTCAGTGGTGCGTAGATTTACCCATTTCCCTCTGGATCTGTGCACTCAGATGAGGCAGCAGGTGCCTCAGGCAGGGTGGACAGCACCCAGGCTCCAAGACTGAAGAAAGACTCCGTTATACTCGCCGACTTCACTCCCATGGGTGTCACTCCCGCTCCCTCCTCAGCAGGACTGGCTCCCTGGACGCTGTTATCTGGTGGCAGCAACACCAGGATCCCTTGACAGGATGATGCTTTCGGGGGTTGGACAGCAGCTCTGCTCTCCCCGAAGGTCCTCTTTGTCTTGGAAATTGTTTCTGTCCTCAGGTTCCCACTGACCTTGAACTCTCAAGCATTCCTCAAGGCATCACGGATGAAAACGCCTTCATTCCCACCCCGCCCCCTGCCCTGCGGAGGCTGATAGACATTCACAATGTGAGTTTTTAATCGGGCGTTTCCACATGTGGCAACTATCTCAGGACAGAGCGCATTTTACACTCTCTGCAGCCTCCCCGACAGGGGGACTGAGTGAGGTGGTGTCTCTCCCCTGTCAGCCCGCTGCAGGGCCCTGCGGCTTCCAGCCCCACGCACACCAACCGAGGGGAAATGGACTTCCTCTCAGCCTCAGCCAGCTCAACTGGAGGTCTCCGTACCCCCAGGAGCCTCTTTGGGCTCAGGTTACTGGCCCCTCCGCAGAGCTGCTAGGGGGTTGAGAGTTGACTCAGGATCACGCATGTGGACTAGACAGACCCAGCGCTGGGACTGGACCAGAGCCCAGCCCTCTTGACACCTAGTTTAATTGTCTCTACAAAATGGCAAAGATCGCCCTGGCCAGTGTGGTTCAGTGGTTAGAACCTCAGACTACTCACTGAAGGGTCTCGAGTTCCAGTCCCGGTCAAGGGCACGTACCTGGGTCAGGAGGCAACCAACCGATGAACAGATCTCACCTGTTAATGCCACAATTGTTCGCCTCACGCTTACATGCAAAACCCTGTTCAGTGGTTGACGGGATAAAGTAAAACACCACCTCTATTCTCAAGGGACTTAACCGTAAAGTAGGAATGAAGGAGAAGCTTTAGTACCAACACAGCTGCCACCGTGAGCAGCGGACAAAGACCTGCGACAGACAAGTGAGGAGAAGCTTTACAAATGAGGTCAGGTTTCATTTACACCTCGATGGCCTCAGCAGGCACAGAAGTAGGAAGAGAACGCGTGAGACGAAGAGAATAGTGTGGACATCACGCACGGCGGCGGCAAAGCTCCTCAGCTTGATCAAAGACGGGCTCAAACCCACTGTGGCTGAAGGACAGCGGACAGGAGGGAACTCGTGGGGGACACATCAGACTGTAACGGCCTTGGGTATCAGCCCAGGGAATCTGGCCTCAGTTTGATAGTCAGTAGGCACCACTCAAGGCATATGAGCGAAGAGTGACAGGGTCAGAGTTGGGCTCCAAGAATGGTAGGCGGCATGAACTGGAGCAAAGACGCCCTGGAGGCGGGCCAGGTGAAGGCTGTCGTAATAACCGACTCCATTCAGTGGAGCCTGACCCTGACCCTGATCCTGACCCGGTGTGGTAGCCCTGGGAGCGCAGAGGCAAGGGAGTGGGAGAACTGCAGCGAAGACTGGGTGACAGGTTGGGTCCACTCTTCATCCCTGTGTCCTCAGATTTCTGCATGCGGAGATGGCCTCAGACAGGACAATACAGGCGTTCAAATATTTGTTCACCTGGCCATGACCACAGCGAGGAGGCCCCGAGCCAGGCAGAGCCAGAGCCACAGGCTTCCCTCCTCTCCTGAATTCACCCGCTCGCAGCTTTGCTTTATGTGGGTTCAGGGCTTCTGTTGCACGGAGAGGTCCCTGGCCAGCAAAGCCCCTGTGAACAGCTGTGCTGTGAGCTCCTCTGGGTTCCGAGTTCTGAGAATATTCTCACTCAGCAGTCATTGCTCCTGCGGCCTGCTTCTCCATAGGGTCTATTGCATACTTTCCCTGAATTTACTCCTGAGCTCAGTTTTTTTCTACAAATTGATGTTGATGCCTGTTAAGCCCTAGACTACCTTTCTGTTAGAAACTGAATGATGTCCCTCCCAAAATTCACAGATTGAAGCCTTAACCTGCTATGTGACAATAATGGTGGCAGGGCCTTATCTAATCTAATAAAAGAGTAATATGCAAATTAACCACCACTCTGAGACACCTAAGCCATGCCCACCAGCCAAGCCACACCCACCAGCCAATCAGAATGGCTGTATGCAAATTAACCCAGCCAAGATGGCAGCTGACAGCCACAGAGCTAGAGCAAACAGGAGGCTTCTGTTGCACCAGTGATGGAGTTGAAACTGCCTGCCTAAGCCAGCTGAGCCTCTGCTCAAGGCAACAATGTTTCAATTATAGAAGATAAATAAATCTCAGAAACCTGATTCCAGCCAGCCTCGCTGGGACATTGGGTCAATGGGAGTTGTGGGCAGCCTGAAAACGGCCCTCAACCCCTCACCCAGGCTGGCCACACCCCAATGGGATGAGGGGTTCCCACTGGGGGGCTTGGCCAGCCTGCAAACAGCCATCAGCCCCTCACCCAGGCTAGACAGGCACGCCAGCAGGTGGACATCCTCCAAGGGGTCCCAGACTGTGAGAGGGCACAGGCCGGGCTGAGGGACCCCCCGAGTGCACAAATTTTTGTGCACTGTGCCCCTAGTAAAGAGATAATTATGGTTAAACTAGAGGCCCGGTGCATGGCATTCATGCATGGGAGTGGGGGGGTGATCCTTCAGCCTGGCTTGTACTCATTAGCAGTCTGGGAGTCCTCAGGGTTTGTCTAACTGACAGCCTAAGCCACAGTCAGACATCCTTAGCTCTGCCCAGGAGGCAGGAGAGGCTCCCGCCACCGCTGCTGCACTCACCATGCACTCGCCAGCCATGAGCCTGGCTTGTGACTGAGCGGTGCTCCCCCATGGGAGTGCACTGACCACCATGGCACTGCTCTTGCATTGAGCATCTGCACCCTGGTGGTCAGTGCATGTCATAGCAACTGGTTGTTCTGGAATTCGGTCAGTTTGCATATTACCCTTTTATTATATAGGATTAGATCATAAGGGTCGGACTGATGTCCTTATAAGAAAAAGAAATACCAGGATTGCATTTACTCGGAGAAAAGGCCATGTGAGGACACAGTTAAGAAGACAGGCCTCAGGAGAAACCAAACCTATCAACACCTAAATCTTAGACTTTCAGCCTCTAGAACTACAGGGACATAAATCCCTGTTGTTAAGCCACTCAGTCTGTGATAGTCTGTTACCACAGCCGGGGAATTGTTAGATCTCCTGAGTGATGCTACCCACTGGGCTGGCTGTTGGAAAGAGAAGATGAGAAAGAAAACCACGTCATGCCTTGGGGACTGGCAGGAACATGATATCATCACACAGTGGAGCGGTCATGAGGAATGAGATGGGTTTAAGTCAGAGGACTTGGTAGCACATCCTGCTGGCAGGCAGAAGGGTGGGCCCTGAGCTCAGGAGATGGTGGACTAGTCTGCACGGCTGTGCAAGGCGAAGGCCCTGAGTGAGACCGCCACAAGAAGAGGGCCCAGGAGAGAGCCTTGGGTAATGCCTGTGCTTAGCGACAAGATGACACAGAGAAGGAATCATCGGAAGGCTAAGATTTTACAGCAGAGTCGAAACTAAAAGATGAATTTCATCGTAGGAGAGCTAATAAAGCCAAATGACATTGAAAATAGGAAGTTCCACTAAGCTTGGAAAATGGAAGTCCAAGATGGACAAAGGACTAATAAACAAGTGGACAGTTAATAGCAGAGGCAATGAATATAGATGCATCTTAAAACAGATCAATAAGCCCTGACTGGTTTGGCTCAGTGGATAGAGCATCGGCCTGCAGACTGAAGAGTTCCAAGTTCTATTCTGGTCAAGGGCATGTACCTTGGCTGCAGGCACATCCCCAGTGGGAGGTGTGCAGGATGCAGCTGATCGATGTTTCTCTCTCATCAATGTTTCTAACTCTCTATTCCTCTCCCTTCCTCTCTGTAAAAAATCAATAAAATATATTTTTTTAAAAAAACAGATCAGTGAGAGAGTTGGGCTAGTCACTTGAGGGGAAGGCAGGGTTGGTGGATGGTATTATTTTGAATGTTGGGAAAACATCACACATTTGTATAGAGGATACAGAGAGCAAGGCCATGGGCTTCGCCTTGGTGAGATGGAACACTTCCGTTGGGCAGGAGAAAAATGAGAGGAAAGTTGGCTCAGTAGCTGAGTGTCAACCTATGAACCAGTAGGTTATAGTTTGATTCCCAGTCAAGGCACGTGCCTGGGTTATGGGCTTGATCCGCAGTGGGGGAGGGGGTCAGGAAGCAGTGGATCAATGATTCTCTCTCATCATTGATGTTTCTTTCTCTTCCTCTCTGAAATATATATATACTAGATGCCCAGTGCACAAAATCATGTGGGTAAGGTCCCTAGGGCCTAGCCTTCTGTGATCAGGGCCATCTTCTTCCCGTTCGCCAGTCCCCAGGCCAAACGCTGCCTCCGCCACCAGACAATCAGGCCATTGGGATCACCAGCTCATTCCTGGCTGTTCAGGGACTCAGGACTGTGGGAAAGCAGGTGCCAGTGACTTCACCTCAATGCTCATGTGCCAGGCTGGCTGCTGATGGAACATGCTGCCTGCTCAGTATGCTCATACGGGCAGCACTGCTGCCACTACCAACCAGGGCGCTCCCTCAACCTACCTGCCCCAGCGTGAGCAGCCCCGAGTGGGAAGTGCGTTCCATCAGTGGCAGGCCTGGCACACGCGCATGGAGGCGAAGTCACTGGCACCCACTTTTCAGCATCCCTGAGCCCCCAAGCAGCTGGGGATGAGCTGGTGGTACCAATGGCCTGACAGCTACCCCAGTCCTCCTGCCACCCACCCCAATTCCCCCGTTCACCATCGCTGATCCATCAGAGCCTGCATGCCTGGGGGAGGGACCAAGAGGTCAGCTGTTCAGCCATCTTGCCAGTCCCCAGTCCCGCCCAGTTCGTGAGCCAGGGGTTGTGGGGAGGGACCAAGAGCTGCTCAATGCACCTCATGGTGACTGGTCATTTGGTCGTCATGGTCGTCACAGACACTGGCTTTTTATATATAGAGATTTGGGAAAATAAGGTCACTTACCTCAGCAGCCATCTTTCCTGCAAAGCAGGAAAATAGGAACTTTGAGAATATGGACCAAAATAGCCACTGAGCTCAAACTAATAAATCAGTGAAGCTGCCAGGAGAGGACTGTGGATCAGCTGCAACTCACAGTTCTTGTGAGGAAGAGCCCAGGTGACAGATTTCTCAAGAAATTGATGTAAAATGTCACCATTTCAATTCTTTTCAATTGAAGTTTACATGCAATATTATTTTGTATTCTTTTTAGGCATTGAGCATAATGGTTAGACAATCATATGCTTTATAAAGTGTTCTCCCTGGTACTTCTAGTACATAGTCACCATAACAGTCATTACAATATTATTGAATATATTCTCTATGCTGTACTTTTACATCCCTGTGACTATAACTACCTATTTGTACTTCTTAATCCCTTCACCTTTTTCACCCAGTCCCCAAGCCCCTCTGCCCTCTGGCAACCATCAATCTGGTCTCTGTATCTAAGAGTCTATTTCAATTTTGTTTGTTTTGTTATTTAGATTTCACATATAATTGAAATCATGTGGTATTTATCTTTCTCTGACTGACTTATTCACTTAGCATAATACCCTCTAGGTCCATCCATGCTGTCGCAAATGAAAGATTTCATTATTTTTTACGACTCGTTGTATATATGTACCACCACATTTTTATCCACTCATCTGTTGATGGACACTTGAGTTGCTTCCATATCTTGGTTATTGTAAATAACGCTGTAATTAACATAGAGGTGCATATATTCTTTTGAATTAGTGGTTTGGGTTTCTTCAGATATATGTCCAGAAGTAGAATCACTGGGTCAATAAGGCAGTTTCGTTTCAAATTTTTTTGAGGACCCTCCATCCTGTTTTCTGCAGTGGCTGCACCAATCTGCATCCCCACCAGCAGTGCACTAGGGCTCCCTTTTCTCCACATCCTCGCTAACACATGCTTGTTGATTTACTGATGACAGCCATTCTGACAGATACGAGGCAGTATCTCATTGTGGTTTTAATTTGCATTTCTCTGATGATTAGTGACGTTGAGCATCTTTTTATGTGCCTATTGCCCATCTGTATGTCTTCTTTGGAGAAGTGTCTATTCAGGTCTTTTGCTCATTTTTTAATTAGATTGGTTTTTCTGTGTTGAGTTGTACGAGTTCTTTATAAATTTTGGATATTGACCCCTATCAGATTTGTCATTGGTGAATATATTCTTCCATTCAGTGGGTTGTCTGTTTGTTTTGTTGACGGTTTTCTTTGCTGTGCAAAAATCTTTTTAGCTCAATGTAGTCCCGTTTGTTTATTTTTTCTTTTGTTTCCCTTGCCCAAGGAGATAGATCAGAAAATAATATGGCTAAGAGAAATATCAGAGATTTTACTGCCTATGTTTTCTTCTAGGGGTTTATGGTTTTGAGTCTTACATTTAAGTCTTTAATCCAGCAAAATGCTCCCATTTGAAAAAGCTGACAGCTATTTCAGACTTTTAAGAAACTCCATGTAAACTAAACAGCTATAAACTGGGATGGCAGTTAAAGGATTTCTAATAGCAAAGCATGTTTTCACTACAATGGGTCAACAAATGGAATAAAAAATTCTAACCACTTAAATATACTTTTATATTAGATGGATAGATCTCATTAATTTATTTATAACTGACCAAACAGCATGGTTTCTCATGGCTTTTCTCACCATAACGTACAACAAGAATAGAAGGAGAAAGTGGTCACTTCTACTCCAAGTTGGGTTTTGACACGTTTAAACACAGAAGGCCGGAGGTGAGGATCCACATGCACCTGAGCGCAGAGCTGGAAAGTGAAGCTGTGGGCCCATGTGAATTGGCAGGTAAGAGAAGCCAGGACAGACAAGTTTCAGGGACTGGTGAAAGGGAGAGGGGTTGGGCAAGCAGTTTCAAAAATTAAGGGGCTCACATGGGAAAAGCCATCTTAAAGATATGGGGAACAGAGCAGTTTCCAGGAAGGAAAGCCTACAGCGGCCAGATGGGTACGTGGCTAATGGGAAGGGAGTTCGCCTTTTTCTTTCCGTCTTCCCAGCACTCTAGTCTAGGTAAAGAACATTAAAAAAGCTAGAGTGTTAAGTCTAAAGCCAGTTTGTACTCCTGGTGTTACTATGTGCCAACATGAGCGACTTCCTTCATTTTGAGCCAAAGACAGAAGTGCGCCCAGAATAGACAATGCGCATGGGCAGGTGAAGGTCCTTAGGACATGGAAAGCATCGAAGCGCAACCTCTGGGAATGAGAGCCAGGCCACGCACACACACCCCTGTGCCCTGGCGGCAGTGCCAGCCGTGGGAAGCTCGTTTTCTGAAAGAGCATTTGAGCAGCGCTCCTGGTGTCGGCTCGAAGCTGAGAAGTAGAGAGTGAAAGACGGACCAGGGATGGGCAAGCACCTTGTTACCAGGTTCTGTCTACTCTCTCCAGACACCTCTGCAAAGTTCGGTTTTTGTTGTTGTTGTTTTATTGTTTAAATATATTTTTATTGATTTCAGAGAGGAAGGGAGAGAGAGAAAGAGCTAGAAACATCAATGATGAGAGAGAATCATTGATTGACTGCTTCCTGCATGCCCCCTACTGGGGATCCAGACCACAATCTGGGCATGTGCCCTTGACTGGAGTGGAACCCAGGACGCTTCAGTGGGCAGGCCAATGCTCTATCCACTGAGCCAAACCAGCCAGGGCACAAAGTTCGTGTTAGCTGCTAAAAGGCCAGGGCTGACGATTTGTTCACCATGAAACTATAAAGCTCAAATAATCAACTCTGCCTGCCCTGAGCCCTGAAGTATCGTAAAGACTAAGAGCGGGGGGACTGCAGAGAGAGCGCCAAATGCTGTGTCGAGGGCGTCTGGGACCCCAGGAAGCTTTCACAGAACTTCAGGCGAAGCTGGAAGAGATGGGCCCTAGCAGATGTGAGCCCAGGGTCCTCCAGCAAAGGGACCCTGGAACAGACAAGGGTGAAGACGACGAGGTGAGGGGCAATTACCTCAAAGAGAGGTGTCTGGCCCACGTGTGAATCATGGTAACCAGGGAGGAACTAGGGAAGAGGCTCACTCACAAGACAGCACCACTGATTTCCAAAAGATGAAAGGATGTGGGATGAGCAGCATTCTGCGTGCAGTGGACGAACAGGAGGGTGCCGGGTAAGCCAGCGATGGCCAGGCCCGGTGACTCCCATCAGGAGGGGCAGCCCAGGAGTATCTTCCTTGCTGATCTCCCAAAGTCCAGATGTAGCAGGACCGCTCTCTGATGCAGTGATTCACGCTGTTAGTCACGAGGACTCTGGCCTCGCCAGCCTCTTATCTATAGTAATTAGGAATCGGCGATGCAGTCGGTATCTGACCATAAAGAAAAGACAGGCCCTCCTCACAAGGCACTTATGTAACCAACCCTTGAGCCAGGAAAACACTAAACAGCAAAACAGTAGATGAATAATATTTAACCCTAGTTACTGAGTCTATGGAATGTACAACCTGGGATGGAACCGTCGAGTAAATGATTTCTGGTTCATGGAGGCATGAGGGGGAGAGAGGGCGAGAGCCCTGGGTCACGTTCAACCTGCACGCTGTGCACTGTGCACTGAAGCCCACGCTGATGGATGAAATCCTGGGAACCTCAGCGAAGAGCCAGCAGCATTCCCCGGCTGCGGGAGCGGCCCGTGTGCACACCCTGCCCCTGTGGGGAAGGAACGCTTCCCATCAGCCTCTGCGTGCAGGTGTGCAGAGCGGACCCACAACCCTAGACTTTTGCGGGGACACATAGCTGGTGGAGACTGGGGATGCTGTCAGCAGCTCTAGACCGGTCGGGAATTCCCCATGGCCAGCAGCCCTGAAATCTATTGGTTGGGAAGACCAAACAGTAACTACCACAGTGGGCAAGTGCAGTTAGAAAATACACACTCTAGGGCCCCACTTATCCTAGCTCCCCGCCCTGCTATTCCCTCAGAGCCTGCCCAGCCTCAGCACAGCAGGAAAGGAACCCCAGCGGCCTCAGCTGGTACCCAACGGGTGTCTCAAGCAAGGGAGCAATGAACACAGTTCAGTGTTATTCTTCAGAAACAGGTTACCGACAACAGATGCTGTATTTTTATGGCCACCTGGATTCCTCCTTTGAAAAAAGCAAGACCGGTGGGAAATTCAAACCCTCAAGCGTATCAATTTTTAATTAATAATTTAAAAGTAGGATAGGTGGGGTCCTCACGTATGAATTTTCTAACTGTACTTGCCCACTATGATAGCAACTGTTGGGTCTTCCCAACCAACAGCTTTCAAATGTGGGAAATTAATGAAATGCATTTCATGAAGAAGTATCTGGAGAAGAGTGATCATAGGTCCAGTGAGTAATTCAATTCTTTTTTTTTTAATATAGATTTTTTTCTATTTTTTTAGTATATTGCTATTGATTTCAAAGAGAAAGGGACAGAAACAGAAACATCAATGATGAAAGAGAATCACTGATCAAATCAACTGCCTCCTGCATGCCCTTCAGTGGGGATCAGGCCCACAACCCGAGCCTGTGCCCCGACGGGAACTGAACCATGACCTCCTGGTTCAACCACTGAGTCACACCGGGCGGGCGAGTAATTCCATTCCGACTTCTGATAAGGAATGGAATCATCTGCCCCGGCCACCATAAACAGCACCATGTCCTATATGGCAGGACTACAGGCTAGAGTTCAGTCTTTCACACTGTACCTGATTACCTAAGAGTTCTGTATGTGTGGAGAGAGATGGAGTCAATATTGTGTGGAAACAGAGACGCCTCCTAGAAAGAACCGCTGTCCACTCCTGCTGATAGAACTGGTGCCTGTAAACGCCCAGGCCATCCTGAGAGTCAGCCTCCTAAATTGGCATCTTGTTCTACAAGATCCTTTGAACGTGCATTTCTACCCCCTCGCTTTTTCCTGTTGTTTACATTTTATCTCATCATCATACACTGAGCTCTGCAATCCAGCTGGACTGGGAAGTGGTGAGGACAATATGGAACCCAATGAGCTGCAGCAAGAGCATGAAGGTGACAGAACATTCCAAGCAGACAGGGTGTAGGGGTGCTCTCCTGGAGAGAGAAGGACTGGTCGGTGGGTAATATAAAACCCAAGTCAAACTGATTAGAGGCGTCCACAGTGAGCAATGCCGGTCTGCCACTGGTCTTGCCCTTCCTGGACCCTGGCTCCACGGCTGCTGCAACCTCCGTGCCGTCGCTCACCTGGCGAAGACCTCACACTTGCCACCCACGCTTTCAGGCTTGGGGGGTGCAGAGAAAAATTGGGAGCCCTTGTGCTGGATCTAGCATTTGCCACGGACAGATGTGCTTCTGGATGAAATTCTTGTCATCAAATTCCTCCCCATAGATGGACTTGCTGCCTGTGCCATCATGGGTGTGAGGTGACCACCTGGCACATAAATCCAGAATGTTCTGTGAAAGCAGGAACCTCTGTAACCAGATCCTCTCTCCCCAGGGCCAAGAGCGCGGGAGTGTCTGCTGTCTTTGGGACTTTGTCTGCCAAACGCTCGAGGGCTGGCATGGGCAGCCATGTGGAAGGACACGATGGGTTCCCCACGGCTGGGCCCGGGTGGCCCCAGGGCAGTGGCGTCTGCAAGGCCCCCAGATGCCTGGCTCTGGTTTTGAGGCTCCGCATGACCCAGCCCTACATGCAGCTCTGCTCTGCGGGCACCGAGCCTGCCTTCCCATGGGCCCCTGCTCTGCCCAAGACCTGTCCTCACGCAGCGTAGGTCCTAAGCAAACAGTTTTCACACATGAATGAATTCAAGGCCTACCCATCCCCAAGGCCAAGTTCAAATTTTAGATTATGTACAAATCCTTTCCTCACCAACACAGTCTGAAGGTACCACTCCATCCTCTGAATGTCAAATATCATTCCTACAATCAATAGGTTATATTTAGTATCTACTGGGGGGCAGACACTGAGGCTCAATCAGATTCATTACTGTTCTGCCCTCACAGGGCCCAGAGCGCCCTGGGTGCTGAATATTGAGAAGTAAATGTTTTGTGTAGAGATGAACTCCTTGATACAGAGAACAAAATGATGGTTACCAGATGAGAGGGGTGGTTGGGGGATGAGTGGAAAAGGTGAAAGGGATTAAGTACCAATGGCCAGTTATGAAAACAGTCACAGGGGTGTAAAGCACAGCATAGGGAATATAGTTAATAGCGTAAGAACATGTATGAGGCCAGATGGGAACTAGATTTATCGGGGTGACCACTTCATTCGTGGGTTATACAATTATCTAATCACTATGTTGTACAATTGGAACTAGTGTAATATTGCATGTCCACCGTAACTGAGAAAGAAAAAAAGGACACCAGTTGTTATTGTTCTACGTATGTATTGAACTTCCCCGAGGCGCCAAGCACCAACCCAGGTGCCCTTTATGAGTTTGTGTTTAACCCCATTTTATAAAGAAAAAAAAAAACAAAACAAAGACTCTGGAAGGTTAAGGTGGTTTCCCATGGCTATTTGGATACGCGACAGAACCTGGATTCAAATCCAACTGAGCCTGGGCTCCTTCCACCACCTCCCAGCCTCCCACCCACGAGGAAGATGTTGTTAGGAAGCTCAGGTGGTTAGGCTAGAGGAGGAAGGCGTCCCAGGTGAGAGAAGCAGCACAGGTATGTTCAGGAATGGTGAGTGGCTCCAAGCACCCGGAGAACAGGTGAAGGTCAGACTGTAAAGTGCCTCGGACTCAGTCCTGTCGATTCCAGAGGAGCTTCAGTGTCCATGAGGCTTGGAGCCTTAGAAGCTGGTGGTCTTCTCGGACCACGAGCAGCCCTCCCTCGTTGTCCTTGAAAAGCTAGCAGGTGCCCTTTCAGGTTTATCAAAGCTCCTTGCCACTGCCAGGTTCCTTCCTTCCCAGGGTCCCTCCTTCCCAGGTTCCTTCCTTCCCAGGGTCCCTCCTTCCCAGGGTCCCTCCTTCCCAGGTTCCTTCCTTCCCAGGGTCCCTCCTTCCCAGGTTCCTTCCTTCCCAGGGTCCCTCCTTCCCAGGTTCCTTCCTTCCCAGGGACCCTCCTTCCCAGGGTCCTTCCTTCCCCGAATTGTGCCCTTCACAAAGCTGTGTGAAGATCATCAGAATACACTGCGGGTGTGCTAGGCCCAAAGTGCCTTCTCCCCTCCAATCCTCGTAGCACTAGGAAGCAGGTTCCATTATGCCTGTTGGACTGTGAGGAAATGGAGACTTGGAGAAAAAGACTCCATCTGCTCAGGAATGCAGGCTTCCAGTTCCAGCACCCACACTCTTAATCATGTAGCCATGACTCCCACCAGGCAGAGATAAGAGATCTGAGCAGTCCCTCGTGAAGAACCAAGGTGAGGCACTGCATGATGTAAGGGAAATATATCTAGCTTTAACTTGCTATTCTCATCAAATTCCTGTGCAACAAATGTGAAAATCATTTAACCAACTGCCCCCTGCCAGCCTTCTTGCCCCCAACTGCCCCCTTGCCAGCCTGATTGCCCCCAACTGCCACCCCCCTGCTGACCTGCTAGCTCCCAACTGCCTCCCTACCAGCCTGATCGCTCCCAACTGCCACCCACTGGCCTAATCACCCCCAACTGCCCTTCCCTCCTGGCCTGATCTCCCCTAACTGCCTCTGCCTCAGCCCCCCACCATGACTTTGTCCGGAAGGATGTCCGGAAGGTCTGCCAGTCTAATTAGCATATTATCCTTTTATTAGTATAGATATCCATAAGCCATGGACACAGACAATAGTGTGGTGAAGGCTTGGGGGGCAGGATGGAGGGGGCCAGTGGAAGAGGGGGACATTAGTAATACTTTCAACAATAAAAATAATTTTTTAAAAAAAAGAAATGTAAGAACATTCGTGTTTCTGCTCAGACACATATTTATAATTTCACTTTCAGTACAGCCTTCAGCAGAAGACGAGAGCCTGTGATAGAAGATGAAACCAAGGCCCGGCTCGGGCTAAGCAGCTTGTCCGCTAGCCTGTCACTAACCACTGCATCAACCCAGGTGATTGGGGTTCCGCCCCGCAGTCCTTTCCTGCATGACAGGCAGCTGTCTACGGACACAAGAAGTCATTACCAGCAATTTCCTAGTTTATGGTGCAAAGAACATGCAAAGGAGTCTGAGATAAGACCAATTTACTTAGTCATAACACACAAACTCAAAGTCCCTGAGCCGTTTGCTTCAGGAGAGAGCATGTGACTCCCGGTGACTAGACACCCAGGACCTGAGACAGGCAGCCCTGTGACTACCTGGTAGAGCAATGCTCTGCCCGTGCACCCTCGCGGGCCTGGGCCCACGCAGGACTGCGTCCTCGCAGAGCCAGCCAGAACCGACGTCCCTCAGCGGGTGAGCCCTGAGAACAGACGAATGTCGCACTGAAGCCCCTTGGCCCCGCTGCTTAGGAAAGAGGCTCCCAGACCTGCACACCAGAATCACCTGAGTATTCATAAAACCAAGACTTTTCAAACCCACACAAAACCCACAGGACGAGGAATTCCAAAGGGCAGAGCCTGGAGATCTGCCTTTAAAACTCAGCCAGCCTGCAACCCGTTTCCCCCACGTCTCAGTGCGTGACGGGATGAGAAGAGCGATGCCTTTCTTTACTGTCCAGTTGCATCAGGTTGTGTCCTTTAAGAAAACCTCTACCACCCACAGCCTCGCCCCGCGGGAAGTGACCGTGAGGACCTCCGCGGGGCCTGTGCCGTCTGCCGTCTCCCTCCCTCTGGCCGCACATCAAACCTGCACGCAGCCTCGGAAAGCCTTCTCCACAGACCAGCCGGCCAGCTCCTTGGGGAAGCAGCCCTCTGTGTGAGTGTTGGAGCATCTCAAGCAGAGAACCCAGGAGAACAGCCCTCACACCCCCTCACACACCCCCACCACCAACGGGCCTGGCCCCTGGCTCCTTCCCCACCAGCCTCTCTGCTGCTCTGGGTGCCCAGCAGCTGCTTAGAAAAGGGAAAAGGAAAGGAAAGCCGGTGGCTGTGGCTGGGTGCCAGCCCCTCATCGGGGGATGCAGAGCCCGTTCTTACCTGGACCTGGAGGAAGCGCTCACTGCTGGGTCCACTGGGGAATCCACTCTGCTGGGGAGCTGTTGCCGTGGAACTCACTGGACTTTGAGCAAAGATTGATTTAAAAGTTGATGTATTTAACAGGGACACATGGTCTGAGTTCAAGTGACCTCTGTCCTGCTTCCTGCCAGCTGGCTGGGCGCTGAGCTGGGCAAACCCAATGCACTGACCCACCAGCCTGATCGTGCAGGATGCCACTGCTTGCCAGCCCCTCCCAGACAAGAGGAGGGCAGATAAGAGGGGAAGGACGGCCAGGGAGGAGGTGCCTCTGCCATCCTCGTCCTCAGGTATCTCTCTGCGGCAGATGCCTGGTCACATCCAGCCAATACCCAGCGCCCAGGAGCCTGCACTGTCTCCCACCCGAAGGTCAGGGCTGAGGGTCACTTGAGCACCATCAGGCACTGTGCAGCCACTCCCAGTGGGAGGCCAGGAGCCCGGTCAGTGCAGCAGTTCTCCTGCTTGCTCCCTGAGAATTAGCAGTAAATGGCTCGTCTCGCCCAGGCTCCCTTCCTCTTGTTATACACCCTTCTCCCATCTGAGAGCTGTCCCTCTCCCACCCCCTTTCCCATCTGAGAGCTGTCCCTCTCCCACCCACTCTCCCCCCTGAGAGCTGTCCCTCTCCCACCCCCTCTCCCACCTGAGAGCTGTCCCTCTCCCACCCCCTCTCCCATCTGAGAGCTGTCCCTCTCTCACCCCCTCTCCCATCTGAGAGCTGTTCTGTTCTCAACTGTCTCCCCTTCACACTCAGAGCCTCACGGACAAACCCGGTGAGGTAGGTGGAAGGCATTTCTATGAGCTCCTCTCAGCCCCAGAAGGCCAGCAGCTGATCCCGATCAGCAGCACCCACACAGGCCAGCCCCGTTCCCAGCTCTCACTGACCTGGATCCTCAGCCCACACTGGAAATCAGGGCAAGGGATGGCTCCAGGCAGGGAGCAAAGCGAGCCACAGGCTCAGGAGGGGGTGGCCCCTCCACCCACACTGGAAGGGCCCTGGTCTTTGCTGGGCCTGGGCCGTCCCTGGCCAATGCACGGCCGAGCCCGAGGGTAAATAAACGCTCAAAAATGACGACCGTGTGAGCAGCTACCCCAGCTCAGGTCCTCCCCACCTGACGCCATGCCCCCGAGCCTCCGTAGCAAAGGGGAGGATGGGAAACCTGGACTAAAATCAGGACACCTGGGTTCAAATTCTGACGCTACCACTTCCAGGTGTTTGATCTGCAGTAATTCATCTGCACGGGCCCAACCAGGGACCAAACCTGAAACCTGGGAATGTGCTCTGACGGGGGATCGAACCTACAATCTTTCAGTGTACGGAATGGCGCCCCAACCAACAGAGCCACACCAGCCAGGACTAGAGATTTCTATTTTATATTGAGTCAAAACATCTCACACTCCCACCCACAGGTCCTGATGGCTCCCTCTGAGCTGCCCTAAGTTCACTCTTTATTCACGTCACAGCCTTTAAATATTGGAAGACTGGACATTCTCTATAAACCTCATTCCTTAAGGTGGTCTGCCTATGCCATGACTTCAAGACTTCTCACCCTAGACCTTGGCCAGTTTGTCAATGTCCCACTTAAAATCAAGGACCTAGCCCTGGCTGGTGTGCTCAGTGGTTAGAGTGTTGGCCCATGCACCAAAGGATCTCAGGTTTGATCTGGGTCAAGGGCATGTGCAGGAGGCAACCAATCGATGCATCTCTCTCTCACATCAATGTTGCGCTCTCTCTCTCTTTCTCTCCCCCTCCCACTTTCTCTCTAAAAACCAATGGAAAAAATATCCTTGGGTGAGGATTAAGAACAATGAAAATCAAGGACCTAAAGGGGAACCTTTAAAGTGAGGTCATTGTTCTATAGCTTGAGTGAGGAGGTGGCTATGCAATTGTCTACAATTACTGAATTTCACCAAACGGTACCCCTAAGACAGATGCATTATATTACATGTATATAGTACCATAATTTTTAAATTCAGGAGCATAAGTAATATTTATTCTTGAAACTTCTAAAACAAAACAAGTTGTATGACACACACACAAAAAAGACAGCCCTACCCTGGCTGGTTTGGCCCAGTGGCTAGAGCGTTGGCCTTCGGACTAAACTCAAGGGTCCCAGGTTCGATTCTGGTCAAGGGCACATACCTCGGTTGCAGGCTCCTGGCCTGGGTCGGGGGCATGCGGGAGGCAACCCATCGATGTGTCTCTCACATTGGTGTTTCTCTCTGTCTCTCCCTCTCCCTTCCACTCTCTCTAAAACTTGATGGGGAAAGTATCCTTGGGTGAGGATGAAAAAAAGAGAGAGAGATTTCTCAGACTCGCCTTCCCAAGCTTCAGTTCCCTTCCCACGGGTGGGAATATGTGGAAGGCCGTCAGTAAGCAGCCTGCGGACGGCCTTGGCACACCCGAGGCTGGGAATTTGCAGGACAGATTGTGTGGGTTTTTCCAGAGTCCAGGCCACCCTAGTGGTTTCCTCACTCTCCCTGATCCGTTTTCTCTTATTCTGTTTTGTTTTTTTTTCCCCATAAACAGATCCCCTTTTATCATACTGATAACTTACATTTATTAAGTACTTTCTGTCTCTCCCTCAGCAAAATGTAAGTCCCCCAGGCGCAGAGCTCTATGTTCTGTCGCTGTAGCCCACAGGGCCTGGGATACAAGTCTAGCTTACAGCAAGCTTTCAACATGTTACTGAAGCTTTCAACACCCACTGAGCGAGCGAGTGACTTCGCCACAGGACTGGTTTCTAGCCCTTCCTTTCCCTGCAGACGCAGCTGTTTAAGGCTCTCGGTTCTGCCCGGGTCTCATCTCCTGTCCCCCGACTGACCCTGTGAAGAAGACCTCTTCCAAGTTCAACTATCCACTTTTAAAAGTGGTTTTCTAGCCCTGACTGGTTTGGCTCAGTGGATAGAGCATCGGCCTGGGGACTAAAAGGTCCCAGGTTCGATTCCAGTCAGGGGCATGTACCTTCGTTGCCAGCACATCCCCAGTTGGAGATGTGCAGGAGGCAGCTGATCAATGTTTCTCTCACTGATGTTTCTAACTCTCTATCCCTCTTCCTTCCTCTCTGTAAAGAATCAATAAAATATATATATTTTTAAAAAGTGGTTTTCTATATTTCACCCCATGTTTCTATGAACTTTGTAGAGGGAGGGTTTTCAGGTGATTGAGGCTGTCGTGTTTGAGGAAGCGGCTCTACCATTTCGCAGTCACTTTGCCTCTCAAAGCTCCAGCTTTTTCTTCTGTGAAATGCAGGTGATACTAACGCCCTCACAGTGTTCCTTGAAGCCTTAAGTGAGAAGGCGTTTGTACGTCCCGCAGAACCAGGAAAGCGCTCAGTACATAACCGCATTGTTAATGCTTTTGCAGGAACAGGCCCTCTTCCTTTATGGGCACTCATGGTGCAGATGGGCTTGTGGAAGTACGCGGGCTAGAAGTACACACTGGGCAGCCTAGGAGCTCAGGGCACTTGGTGGCATTCTTGCCCACTCAAAACACAGTGTTTTGTGCAAATGGTCAGAAACAGAAAGCTGGAAAGGCCTCTCAATGCTTCCCAATATTTTCCCACAGAGAAGTTGATAGTCATTGTATAGTTCACTAGGGTGGACAGCGGTGTCTGTCCCAGGCTGGAGAGACCTGCCTCGGGGCCAGGCTAGCTCGCGGGCTCTTCCCAGACTACCAAAGGCGGAGGGGATCAGCACCCTCGCATACCTTTAGAAAACCGTCAAACACCCTTGAGAGCAATAAAGAAAACTTCAATACATGGAGGTTATACCATACCCATGGATTGAAGCTTCAACACTGACCAGATGTCACTTCTCTCCCCGTTGATTTACAGATCAGTGTGTTTACAATCACAGCTCCCCAGGGTTTGTTTGGTTTTTTGGCTTTTGGTCGACTTTGCTGAGCTAGTTCTGAAAAGTAAGAAGGAAGGAGTTGCTCTACTGGGTAACAAGACAGTCGAGTGGCAGAAATTACTACAGTACGGGATGGGCACAAAGCAGACAAGTGGACCAATGGAATATTCTAGAAAGCCTCAACACAGACCCATTCATTCAAATAAAACAGTTGATTTATGACA
>PVJC01000777.1:0-110199 GCA_004026665.1 Murina feae
AGGGCAAGAGTTTGAGAAATCAACATAGAGGGTGTGCCTGCTCCAAGCCTCCATGGTGTGCCTGGGGGCAGGCCCCCAGCAGGTAGACACACACAGGAGGACTGCTCTGAGCCTCAGATGCGGCTGGAGGCAGGTCCCCAGTGGCCACACACACACACACACACACACACACACACACACAGAAGGAGTCTGTCAGATGGGGCCATCATAGAATATCCACTGAGGGGTCCCAGACTGTGAGAGGGCACAGCCGGGCTGAGGGACTCCCTCCACCCCGAGTGCACAAATTTTTGTGCACCGGGCCCCTAGTCCTATATAATAAAAGGCTAATATGGAAATTGTCCCCTCGGGAGTTTGACCAACTAGGAGTTCCATCACTCTCTATGATGTGCACTGACCACCAGGGGGTGGTGCAGAATGAAGGAAGGCCCTGGCCTGCAGCTGGCAGCTGGGGGAAGGAAGGCCCTGATCGGCCCTGATCGCTGGCCAGACCTAGGGGCCCTACCCATGCATGAATTTTGTGTACTGGGCCTCTCGTTTGTAATATTGATAAATAGATATAGATAAATTCATCTAAAGATTAAGAGATTGATACATAGATATATCTTTATATACTAGAGGCCTGGTGCACGAAACCTGTGCATTGCTGGAGAGGGTGTCCCTCAGCCTGGCCTGTGCTCTCTCACAGTCCCAGAGCCCTGCAATGGATTACCCCAAAGAGGTAGGCCCTAACCACCTGGCTGGGGCTCCGTGATGGATTGCCCCTGCAGAAGGAGGTCCAGGCTACCAACTGCAGCACTGCTGCCTGGGGAGTCTGGGCCTCCCTCTTTGGGGCAATTGATCTCGGGGCTCTGCCATCAATTCCCCCAAAGAGGTAGACCCTGCCTGCTCAGCCAGGGCTCCAGGATGGATCGCCCCTGCAGAGAAAGGCTCCACCCACCTGCCACAGTCCACTGGTCGGTGGCCTGGGCCTTCCTCTTTGGGGTGATTGTGGAGCTCCCTGATTGATTGATCACCCTGCTGGCCAGTGGCCTGGGCCACCCTCTGTAGGGCGATCATAGGGCAATGGCCAGGCCTCCAGCCAATCGCATCGCACCCGCCTTGGCTGGCCTGGCACCAGTGGGTGTCATAGTGTGGTAGTCCGGAAGGTCATCTGGGGGGGTCATTCTGCTGTTTGGTCGTTCAGTCAATTTGCATATAAATATATATTCTTAAATATCATAAATATATCTTTACATGTAACATATATGAGTAGATCCAGATCTATAGATAACAATATAGAGGTAGACAGAGTTAATATATAAGGGAGTGTCCCTAGTCAGACAATCTTTTAACACCTGGCAAGTAGCAAATGCTCATTAACTGTTAGTTGAATGAGTTGCAAAAGAAGCTGAGTGGAGGATGAGGGGTCAGTTTGATAAACTGAAGCATTTATCCTTTGAGCATTATCAAAATTCACCTCGCAGAAGAGAGGTGTTGGTCCTCTGGCGGATACAGAAAATTGTGGCACAGCCCTGAATGTGAGAAACTGGGAGCTTACAAACATATCCAAGCCTGAGTTGCTCATTTAAAGCCCTGATTCAGGCTCAGGCATGGTATTTTTAAAAATCCCTTCGGTGATCTACTAGTTTAGCAGGAGGCACAAGCAGTGTATGGATGTAAAGATACTAGTCCATTTTGTACTGAGATGCAAGTGATTAGATTGGTTAACCATGGTCAGTGCAGTAGGAGAGTCCACGTGGACACAAGTAGGCTCCAAGTGTTTCCCAGCTGGACTCGTGGGTCAAATTTAGGTAGAGGAAGGAACTGGAGGGCTTTCCCAAGTGAACATGATCACTTGAGCAAAGCCTAGGAGGTGGACATAAGCATGACATTTCTGTGGGTAAGAAACAAGTGTAGGTCAGCTTTACAGACCAAAGTTTAAGGTTAATGTCAGATTGAAACTTTCCAGGTTCCAAAATGCCCCTCAAAGTAGCTTTCTTACCTTGTGTTAATGTTTGTAATATATAGAAATGCCCTTGTAGATCCTTCTTATGAATGCAAGTGTTTTGGGCTTGCATTTAGGTCAAATATACTAAAATGATCACAAGATCCTACTCTAAAGAGTCTAGTTAAATATTAATGTGAAGAAATTTGGTCCTGCATATTTTCACAAGTAACTTCTTTAATAGACATTATGTATTTTGCATAATTTAAATACAGACATCTGGGTGATTTGCTCACTGGGCAGAGAGGACTATTTCATCAGAAAGATCTACATAGCATCTTCCCTAAATGCCTGCCAACCGTTAGTTAGCTCTGCGATATTTAAATAAAGAATAAAATTTGCAGTGGGAAGTGTAGTGGAAATTGAACTACCCTACAAGTTTCTGTTCATTAATAGGAAAATATTGATTCTATTTACTGTTTAGGGGCCAACTGCCAATATGCCAGGGAATTTAGGTTTCTTAGTATCATGGAGTAGATGGTGGCCAGCTTTGCTTATTTCTGCCTGTAAGTCTGGGACTGCTGAGTGGAGGATGAAGGGTCAATTCTAAATGTGTTTCTTTTGACCACTGGTACTGGAATATAGATTCTTTCAGAATCATGGGAAAATGCAAAGGTTTCTGTATTCCTGCTTCAGTTTTTATTATGTAACTAGGGGCCCGGTGCACAAAAATTTGTGCACTCGGGGGGTGGGTGTCCCTCAGCCCGGCCTGTGCCCTCTTGCAGTCTGGGACACTTCAGGGGGGATGTCCACCTGCTTGGCATGCCTAGCCAGCCTGGGTGAGGGGCTGAGGGCCATTTTCAGGCTGTCCACAGCCCCTTCAGGGTTCGTGCACTGGGGGGTGGGAGGGCTGGTGAGTGCAGGCCTGGATGTTTCCCACCAGAGGGCCCACAATCGCACACTCCTGGTGGGCCCCCACCGCTGAGGGGACACACCTGGCACAGAGCTGGGTGGCAAGCCAGGGGTGGACGCTGGTGCAGGATCCCTCAGTGAGGCCCTGCTGCTGAGCAAACACACCCAGGGTGGAGCCGGGCAGCAAACTGGCTTCGGATTCTCCGCACTGTGCAGCAGATGCTCCCGCATGCCCTGTGGAGGCCCCTGGGGGGTGGATGAAGGTAGCGGACCCTGGACAGGTGCTCCCGCATGCCCCAGGGAGGCTCCCAAGGGGCAGAGCCAAGCAGCGGACCCAGGACAGCTGCTCCTGGATGCCCCGTGGAGGCCCCAAGCCGGACCCCCCCTCCCACTGAGCTGACACACCTGGCACAGCTATGCTGGCCGCGGAGGCTCCCAGTGCAGAGCTGCCCTGCCAGCCTCCATCTTGGCTGGGTTAATTTGCATACAGCCGCTCTGATTGGTTGGTTGGCCGGGCCGTGAGCAGAGGTTCAGCCAGCCTAGGCAGGCAGTTGCAACAGAAGCCTTTGGTTTGCTCTAGCTCCATGGCTGTTGGCCTCCATCTTGGCTGAGTTAATTTGCATACAGCCACTCTGATTGGCTGGTGGTAATGGTCAATTTGCATGTGTCTCTTTTATTGTATTAGATAGGTTCCAGTGTGATATCAGCTGCAGATATTTAGGATACATAAATTATTTATGATCCTAGTCTTTTAGAAGACTAACCTTCTAATTTAAATAAGATTGCCTTAAAAGCTTGACTTGTTCTGGTCATTTTAAGTATTTATTTGAGGTTTAAGAGCTGTTTTTACCTAGCAAGGAGACTAAAACAAGGCCTTGGGTCAGAGGTCATGATGTTGTTTATTAATCTGACTCTCAATGACGCCAATCTGATCTCTCTTTCTCTGGACTTGACTTGTCCTGGACCCACTGTTTGCTTTCTGGAATAGCAGACAGATAGTAAACTGATATATACTTTTAACATTATACATCTAGTGCTCTGAAAACAGTAATCCAGTGGGGTGGTAGAATGTGTTTGGGAGTGGGAGTATAGGGGGTATAGTGAGGGTAAGCTTTATCTGAGCAAGGACTTTGTTCATATTACATCACGATGTCTTTGATCTCTAGAGAGCAGGCAGCATGTATAATAAGAGCTCATTGAGAACAAGGGGCAAGCCACAAAGATTTAGGGGTAGAATTTCCAGGTAAGGAGAAAAGCATGTGCAAAGTCCCTGCAGTGAGAAAGAGGCCACTGACTAGACTGTTGTGAGTCAAGTAGAGAGTGGAGGGGGAAAAGATTGGAGAGGTAAGTCGGGGTGGATTACTTGAAGTGTGGGGCCATTTCAATCTACAATGCATAGGAAAGCATTGTAGGGTTCTATGTATAACTTAAAAAAATGCTTTTTGAAAGAGAGGGAGAGGGAGAAAGAAAGAAAAACATAGAAACGTCGATTTGTTGTTCCACTTATTTATGTATCATTGATTAATTCCTGTGTGCCCTGACCAGGGATCAAACCAGCAACTTTGGCATATTGGGACGATGTTCTGACCAACTGAGCTACCTGGCCATGACTTGTTAAGGTTTTGAAAAGGTGACTGGCTGTCATATGGAGAATAGGTTGTAGAGTAGTAAGAGAGAAAGCAGAAAGACCAACTGAGGCATGTCAGAGACTCCAGGCCGCAGACTTGGTAGCCAGCCCAGATCAGCAGCAGTGGAGATGGAAAGCTGTGGACAGTTCAGACCGTCCTGCAGGTAGAGCTGATGGGCCCACTGATGTTGGGTTTGAGGAAAAGAGAGGGATCAGAGGTGGCTTCTAGGTTTATACACTTGATTCTTTTATCCCTCAACCTGTGGATTGCTAATTCTGTCTTCCCACTTGATCCTTCTTCTTCCTGGGCCTTCATTCTGATGGCTGAGCCCTGATCCTTTCCTAACCTCCCTAAGTGTGTGGTATCAGCCAGAACTTTTCAGGTTAGGTAGATTTCATGTCTTTAATTTTCACAGACTGTTCTTTCCCTTGTCTCCTGTGTTTTTAATCAGATTATGATTCAAAGAGTGTAATAGAGTTCTCACATCAGTGATTACATGTTACCAATCAGCTTTGCAGGGGCACAGAACATGCTGCTAGCCAGAAAATATGTTTTTTCTTTATTTCATCATTCTCTCTTGGAACACAGTAAAAATAAAGTTATTTTCTGGAGGAACGTGAAGGAGATTCTTGTCCATTTTCATCATAGCTTGCTCAGGTTGCATGGACAAAGGGTGGAGGAATACCGGACTGTGGTTGAGGCAGTTGACCCATACAGCTTCATTGACTTCCTGGTAATCTGGGCAACTATTTTCTTTCTCTGTTAGATGGACTGGATTCTTTCTTTGTGCAAAAGAATGTACAGGAAACAATGCTTCACTTTTGGATGAAGCTTGTGAAATATTTTCAGGATTTGAAAGCTAATTGGTTTGTGTCAAAAATGACTATCATTTGTTTATCACAAAAGAAACATGCCTGTAAGTCTGGGACTGTCTACCTCTATATTGTTATCTATAGATCTGGATCTACTAGTATATGTTACATGTAAAGATATATTTATGATGTTTAAGAATATCCAATCTAATAAAAGAGTAATATGCAAATTAGGTGTCACTCTATCACAAAGATGGCCACCCCCATAGCCACAAGATGGAGGCGCCCATACCACATTCTATCTAATAAAAGAGTAATATGCAAATTAGGCATCACTCTGTCACAAATATGGCCGCCCCCATAGCCAAAAGATGGTGGCGCCCAGTACAGCTCAGCCCACCACTGAGGTGGTTAGGCCTGTTAGCCAGGCAGGTGGCAGGAGAGGTGGGGGGCCTGAGGGGCATAACAAGTGATCAGAGGAGGCTGGGGGTCCCCTGCCCAGGCCAGAGACCTTCACCAGAGGCCTGAGGCATGGGTAAAGGTGGAGCTGGTGATCAGAGGAGGCAGGGGCAGAGTTGGTGATTGGAGGGGTATGAGGATGCTCTACCCAGGCATAAGGCCTGGGACAGAGGCCTCAGGCATGGGCAGGGGCAAGACTGAGATTGTAGGGGTCTGGGCTCCACAGAGCCAGTGATTGGAGGGGCAGGGGCGGAGCCTGCGATTGCAGGGGTCTGGGCACTGGTGAAGCTGGCAAAGCAGGGGTCTGGGAGTCCTCTGTCCAGGCCTGCAGCCTTGGCCAGAGACTGTAGTGGGGCAAGGGCAGAGCTGGTGATGGCAGGGGACAGGATCAGAGTCAGTGATCACAGAGGCCTGGGCTCTGTGAAGCCGGCGATCAGAGGGCCTTGGGGGTCTTCTGCCCAGGCCTGCAGCCTCGGTAGAGTTTACAGGCCTGGACAGGGGTGGAGCTGGGATTGGAGGGGAAGGGGCGGAGCCAGTGATCAGAGTGAACTACAGAGGAAACACCTTTTCTAACCACTCATTGGCTAAGCTCCCTGTATGCCACTGGTAATATTCTTAGTAACTTGGGTAATAAGAATCCCTAAAGGCGATCTAGGGGTTTTCCACCACACTCCTGGAGAAAAAAATGAAGGTCCACTGCTGGAGGGCTAAGAAATGTCATATCCTGCCCTAGCCAGTTTGGCTCAGTGCATAATTCCTCAGCCTGCTGACTGCAGGGTCTGGGTTCAGTTCTGACCAAGGGCATATACCTAGGTTGCAGGCTCCTCCCTGGCTGGGGCCCAGATCAGGGCTCATGCAGGAAGCAACCAATCAAAGTGTTCCTCTCACTTTGTTGTTTCTCTCTGTTTTTCCCTTCTCTTCTACATTCTCTAAAATTCAATGGAAACATATCCTCAGGTGAAGATTAAAAAAGAAAGAAAGAAAGAAATGTCATATCCTATGAAGGACACATCTTGAAAATGCCCTAAAGAAAGTTGTCATTTTTTTCATGGTGAAGGGACTGGAGTCTGTGTTGATGAAAACACCTAGGTGGCTGCGGTGACTGGCAGTGGCTGCAGCAGCAGGGTGATGAGGCTGGTGGTTTCCCCTGATTAGCCTGGTCACCTCCCACAAAGGGAGGCCAGACTGAGGCTTAGGCCTGCTCCTGAAGGGGAGCAGGGAGCAGGCCTAAGCCATCAGTAGGACACCCTTTGAGGGCTCTCAATATGTGCACTGGGCCCCTAGTATATCTATAATAATAACAGCATAATATGCAAATTGACTGAATAACCAAACAGTAGAATGACCCTCAGGATGACCTTCCGGACTAACACACTATGACACCCACTGGTACCAGGACAGTCAAGGTGGGTGCAATGTGATTGATCGGGGGCCTGGCCATCACTCTATGTCAGATTGAAATAGTTGACAATACTTGCTTATCAAATTGGCAAGAAATAACTCAACAATATCCAGTTGCTGAGCTGTATGCAAAGTATAACAAGGATTTTTTTCCCAGCAATAAAAATGATTTGGATATTTGTCAGATTTTTTTCAACTCTTGCAAACTCTCCAATTTTCTTATTTCTTATTAACTAGGGGCCCGGTGTACAATAATTTGTGCACTTGGTGGGGGGAGGGGGGCAGTCCCTCAGCCTGGCCTGTGCCCTCTTGCAGTCTGGGACCCCTTGGGGAATGTCCACCTGCTGGCATGCCTGGCCAGCCTGGGTGAGGGGCATATGGCTGTTTGCCGTCTGGCCACAGGTCCCATTGACCAAAAGTCCCAGCAAGGCTGCTGGCTGGAAGCAGGTTTCTGGGGTTTATTTATCTTCTATAATTGAAATGTGGTTGCCTTGAGCGAAGGCCATAGCCTCCCTAGGCAGGCAACGAAGCCTCCTTTTTGCTTCAGCTCTGTGGCTTCTATAATTGAAACTTTGTTGCTTTGAGCCTGCCAAGGCAGCCAATTTCCTCCAAACAGAAGCCTCCTGTTTGCTCTAGCTCCGTGGCTGCTGGCCGCCATCTTGACTGGGTTAATTTGCATATCGTCGCTCAGACTAGCTGGTGGGCATGACTTGGCTGTTGGGTGTGGCTTAGGTGTCTTGGAGTGATGGTTAATTTGCATATTACTCTTTTATTAGATTAAATACGAGTATATAAAACATTTGAGAAGAATGTCTCCAGTTAAGGTGAACCAGTCTAAAGTAATTGTCACCTGGAGTCTTTCTCCCTCTACAGTGTTTCTCAAGCTATTCATTACTTTCTAATGCTACCTCGAATTTTTCTCTGTTCCTATTCATCCTGCCAGATTCATGTTCTGAAGTACCAATCATTTTCTCTTTTCAGAAGTCTCAATGGCTTCATGGTTTCAGGATCAAATAAAGACCCATCTGCCTGGGTTTTCAGTTCATCTCCTCAGGTTTATTAGTCAAACAGGGTGTCCAGCAGTTCCTTTTCTCCTCTGTATTTGTATTCAAGAAATCCCCTAAGAATGTTTTCTTCTTTCCCTTTTATAGCTTTCTGAAACCCTGTTCTTGACTTTGTTGTTAAATAGACAGTTGGAACTGACATCACAGATTTCAAAGAAATGAGGAGATGATTATAATAAGCAAAACAAACATCTCATCCTGCTGCAGAAACACCACCCTGAAATCACTAATAAGAAGCAGATGAAAAAGGTCATGAGCTGGCTACTGAGGAAGAAAAGAGGGAAGGTTGTCAAGGGGGTTTGCCTAGGCTTGTGCCTTAGAAGCTGAATGAGCGAAGATTCTAAAAACCTTCTTCACTGCCCTCAGATCAAGTTGATTTGGAGGAAAAATTGACCTTCCCATTCTTATTTAGGAATCATGGAAATGGGATGATGTATAAAATGGAGCTGAGTCTCTGTGAGTGAAGGCCTGGTGAACAAGGAGACAGCGGAGAGCAGTCTTCTCTAGAGGAATGGGATCTCTTTTCCAGCAGAAGGAAGGAGTCAGTAGAGGATATTTAACCACCTTTGTTAATCCAGGGCAGAGCCTAGGAACTCAGTCTTTATAGTGTGTCAACTGGGATCTGGTTCTCTACTGTTCCATCTAACTAGAGAGAAGAGTGGACAGCATGCAGAGCACTCAGGCTTTGATCTGGAAAGATGATAGATATGGCAGAATAAGAGTCAAGGACTTGCTCATCCTGTGTTAGAGCATAGGGAATTTCATAGAATGCCTAAGACATACATAAGATAAAAGAGTTGGGCAATTATATAAACTTAGCCTAGCCCTGACTGGTTTGGCTCAGTGGATAGAGTGGATAGAGCGTCGGCCTGTGGACTGAAAGGTCCTAGGTTAGATTCTGGTCAAGGGCATGTACCTTGGTTGCGGGCACATTCCCAGTAGAGGGTGTGCTGGAGGCAGCTGATCAATGTTTCTGTCTCATTGATGTTTCTAACTCTCTATCTCTCTCCCTTCCTCTCTGTAAAAAATCAAGAAAATATATTTAAAAACAAAACAAAACTTAGCCTAGTGGTGGATGAATGGATAAGTGGATAGATGGACTGACAGGCAAACAGAATGCCAAAAAAGGAGAAAAGTATGCAAAAGACAAAAGACCCAGATCCTGATGAAAACATACCTCAAGGCATAGAAGGGAATTTCTTACAATTGCATTCTGTGGAGCAAGGTAATGAGAAACAGGAATTCAATAAGCAAAGCAAGATGATAATAAAAAGCAGAATGAAATGAGAGAGAAAGAGAGAGGAGGAGGAGGAGGAGGAGGAGGAGGAGGGAGAGGAGGAGGAGGAGGAGGGAGAAAGATTGTAGACCTAAAGATAGACTTTGAAGTCTAAAACAACATCCATTGCAGGACTAATGAATAAAATTAGAACTATCAAGGAAAACAGTAGATGCCATTGAAATCAAATTACTAAAAGTTAATGTCTGGATAATCTCATTGCACACAAATGAAAGGATCAAGTATTAAAGCATTCAGAAGCTAAAAGATAAAGAAGCAAAGACAATGTGTATAAGGATAATTGGCGACCCCAAAGTAGATAGTCAACAAATTGAAATATACAAAACAGGAATTTTCATGAAATGCAAAATAAACAAAAGAACCGAGTCTTCATATTGGAAGAATGAATTGTGTTCCAGGAAAATTTAGAGTACAGAGTGTTCAATACTGATATCTATCCTAACTAAACGATTGGGTTTCAAGTGTAAAGGAAACATTTTCCAAAGATCCAGGCGGAAAACCAAAGGATCTGCCATGGACTGAGAGTCGGACCAGGTTCATATTTCCTTAGAGCAGCATGCACTGTCCGCCTCGTGTTCCCCAAGAAAGGAAGTGTGACCCGGCATGTGGCCCAGGAATGCAGCTCCCTGGCATTCGGGTGTAAGGGCCAGAGACACATGGTCTCAGACATGTCCACACTCCAGTAGTGCTGCTCAGAACTGAAACAGGGATGAAAAATATCTGTGTGCAGTGTTGTCAGCCTCTGATATGTTTCATCATCTCCTACTTAGAAGGATATTTTAGAACATATCTCTTATGGTGAAGAAACACTTGGTTGAAATTCAAGTGTTTCTTCGCTACATATAATTATTCTTCACTACATATAATTATTCTTCCCTACATATAATTTTTCTAATATGAAATTCAGATGAAATCACATGCATTAAAAAAAAAATATATCAGCTTTTCTGGAGGATGATTTTCTTTGTTACAAAAGTCTTCCTGCCTGCCTGACTTCCGCCTCCCTCCTCACACCCACCCTGGGCATGGGCTCCAAGCCCGGAATGTGCTGTTTTTCCTCCTGTTCTGCTGAGGGCTGTAGTCTCGTTTGCAGAAATTAGGTGCACTTTATCCTGGGAGGCATCTGTACAAAAGTCCACTATGTGTGAAACACATAATTCTTCATAAACTATTCCGTAAAGAGATTCTGATATTTAATTCTTGGCTATCCCCTCAACCCCTGCCCTCAAATGCACTTAAATCACTTACTCCCTATAGCGCCAAATAATCAGCAATTGTTGAGTGCCTGCTGTGAACCTGGCACAGCTGTACTCACCTAACGTAGTGTGAGGAAATACAGATTCTCGAGCTCTTAATCTAGTGGCACAGACACATTGCCAAAGTTTTCCCAGTATTTCCCAAGTACCAGCTCTCAGGTAAGCTTCTCCAAGAAGAAAAATAGTTTTTCTGTTGATAGTTTTTGTGTTGGTTTTCGCTTTTATTTGTCAGGAAAGCTGTTGAGTTTTGTTAGACACAGTGCTAGTTACAAAGTATGTGGGTGTGACCAAGAGGTTGAATCCCTGCTGGATCTTATTATCAGTGAATATAATGGTTACCTGGAATGCTCATAGTGAGCCCAGCCCATGTGTGGCTGGTCTTCTTCCCTCCCATCTGCGCAGCCCTGCCTGCAGCTTACCTGAACCACTGGAATCTGCCAGGAGTGATGCTGCGGTTGTCCCAGCCCTGGACACGTTTTAAATTCAGTGGTTGAAGGAAAGCACACTGAACATATTGTTTGCAAATATAATGAACATAATGTTTAAAATAAGCTGATTGTATGTTCTTAGGCCATAGTTTCTTTTTAATGCAAATATTGGTTGCCAAAAGATTTGTTTTAATACAAAATATGTGCAGCTATACATATTTTATCACCTTCATTATTTGGGACCCAGTGTGCTTGGAGTTGGGGGAGGGATCACCAGCCCTACTATTTAAATATTCCATCTTATCAAAGAGGTGTTTCATAAATTATGTACACAGTAGATGCCACTCAATAAATATTTTATATGTGATATATATTTTTGTCTGAAATCACTTTTTCACTTGAGCAATGATTTAAACCCTCGTTTTTAGTTTTATGAGGTGACACTTATAATATCATGTAGTGAATGCAGCTTGAATGCCATAGAGCTTTAGGGCAGCATTAATCTGCCCCTCCCACCTCCCCCCCAATCCTGGGAAACTTTCTCTTAATTCAGGTTTTATCCATTCGGTATATGGATGTGTGTGTGTGAGTGCATGCTGGTAAGTGTTTGTGTGTGAGCGTGTTGGGAATTGGTGGGAACAGGTAATGCTTTTGACCTAATGGCTCCGAAGTTATGATTTTCAAAGTCTCTGAGACTTATTTCAGGGAAGAAAAAGATTGTTTTCAGTGGTTAAAAAAAGAATATTAAACTGGGATGTAGTCCAAAACAATTTCTCTAGCGTAATTGAGAGCTATTAAAGTTTTAAATATTGCCCTTTTTTTGGGGGGGGTTATTGTACACTTTTATGCAGAAAATACATATGTCTCTGGATTTATGAGAACAGTCACTCTTCTTTTCTCCTGGAACAGTTCATGACCAGGGAGCTACCTACCCTGCATGCAGTACTGTCACAGTTCTGAGCTATCAGACCTTCCAATGGGGACTTTGTTTTATGAAATGGAGCCATATGATTAAATTTTCCCTTGTGATATGTACTTTTTTTTTTAAAAAAATCACATACTTTTAAACTTCTACTTGAATTGCATGGGAAGAAGGGAAAGCATGAATTCTACAATATCCCAGAGGTAGGAGCAGGGGTTGCTTATTTAGAATGCTCATTTCAGCTAAGTTTTGCAAGGATCTTGGTGTAGCAAATCAAGATGACTACAGCTCCAACCTCGAAGTCTGAGGTCTAAGCCCGGGATGTGAGCCTAGCTGATAGGAGTAATTGAAGAGCAGTGACACACTTCATTTCCTTTTCTTGAATCTGAGTTATGCATTGGACTTTTCTCTGCATCTACATAATGGTTGTTAAATTGCTTTCTTTCAAGTGGTACTTTTTATGTGTTTGTTTTTTAACCATCTTTTTTTTTGCCACTTATTCTGTTGCCTTCTTGCATGACTCCAGCTCTGCATGTGCACCTTTGAGACTCAAATGCCTGCAGTTGGGGAGGCCTGAAGCACTTCTGTTTCCACCACCTTCCCCAGAACCTTTTAGGAGCTGCCTTGTCTGCAAAGTTGTGAAGTCCTTCACCTAGAGAATGGAAGATTTTATACATCATTTTAATATTTAAATGACGTAAAATACATTTAGCCATTCCAGGAATGTAGGGAGTGCCAATTATGTTTTGGGCATTGCTGGGCATTGGCGTTCTGGAGCTGTGCCTTAGTCAAACTGTCTTATTGTTGAGGTGGGGGTGGGGAAGAGATTCATGAGGAGGGTCTCTGATCAGGAGCCTCAGTACGTAGGTTGGAACTTGCTCCCCTGTTTGCTCCCTGTGCACCTATGATCAGAGCATAGTGTCATGATCTTAGATATGACTCATCTTGAACTCAGCACAGCACAGCCCAGCCTCAAGGCTGGAATTTTCACCTTCAGTCTTCTGGAATTTGTCTCCTTTCTTTTAGACTTGCCAGAAGCCTGATTTTAGAAGTTTTGGTTATTGTTGTTTTTTTATGTCGGGTCCCATAGGTCTGATGTTAAGACAGTCTTGCCAGTCTCTTCCCTGAGGGGCTGCCATTGACCCACCTCCCTGCATTTCTCTGAACTCACTCTAGTTTGAATTGGGGCTATTAGAGTTTAAATATTAATTTATTTGACAAATATTGATTGAGAAGCTACTATGTGGCAGACATGAAATTAGTTACTGGTTCATAGTATTTATATAATACACTTGTATATAACATTACACAGTGATATCTGCTAAGGAGAGAAACAGTTCAGGATAAGGAAGGTTGATGATTACTCTCTTGTATGGGGCAATGGAGGAAGGTAGCTTTTGAGCAGAGACCTGAGGAAGTGAGGGCCTATATATGTATATAGGGAATTCTTCTAAACCAGGGCTGGTGTTTTCCCCTAGACATTTGCTAGTGTCTGGAGATATTTTTGATTTCACAACCTCGGGGGAAAGAGAGTGTTACTGATATCTAGTGGGAAGAGGCTAGGGATGCTGCTAAACATTCTACAATACACAAAATATCTCCCTATAATGAAGAATCATGCTGAGGTAGAGAATCCCTGCTGTAGGAGAAGAGAAGGATAAATGATGTGAGAAGACAATAGTGACTACAAAAGCAGAAGGAAAAAAGGAAAAGCAATGGCCAGGCCCTGAAGCCGGGTAAGGCTGGCAAGTTTGAGGACAATAAGCATCTGAGGATACCTAGAGAGGCATGAGTAAGTGGGAGAGTGGCAGGAGATGAGAGCAGGATCATAAGGCATAAGGCATGTGATCATATAGTACTTTGTAAAAGGATACAAAGACTTTGGCAGTTACCTCAGTGAAATGGGAGGCCACATAAAAGATCTGAGCAGAGGAGTGGCCTGCCCTAATATCCCTATATCCCTCTGGCTGGCAAGTAGAATATGAAACATGGCTGAGGCTTGAGTGGTAGTACTCTTGATCATTGCAGTGATATAGGCAAAAGATGCTATGGTTGGGGCCAGGGAAGAGAGTGGTACAGGCGTCTTGATGCTATTGAATTATAACTGAAATGTGGAATCTGTTGGCTGCCATAAGGAAAACCAAACTCACGAGACCAGTGCTGGTAAAAGGAAAGAGGTTTATTCAAGTGCCGGTATCTCGAGAAGATGAGGGACTTTTCCCAGTCCTCAAAAATCAGTCTTAAAAATCTCAGTGCAGGTGGAGGTTTTTATAAGGAGGGAGAGGGAAAGCAGAGCCTAAAGATCAGGGGGAGGAGCTGCAGACATGCAGGCAGTGTCCTTGCTGGTCCCAATATGATTCTCATGGTCAGTGTCCTAGAGTTGGTCATGTGTTTTTTTAAATCAATGAATTCCTGTGTCCGTGCAGTCAGCATTAGCCAGGGCCTTGGAGGTCAGGCTGCTCCTTAGGTTCACACAGGAAATGAAACTGCTGGACTGTAAAGTACATTAAAAACAACTTTTAACATGTAAGTTCTAGTTTTGAGAGAAAAATCCGCTGGCTTAGCATTTACTAAGATTAATATGGGTAGCTTTATATAAGTGTAGCATATCCATTCCATGATACATGATTGGGCACATATTTTGATAACAGTCAATACTACGGTAAGTATATAGTGTTAGGAGAAAGAAAGGAACAAAGTAGAGCCATGATTTTGGGTCCAAGTAACGGTAAGGAAGGTTGTTATTCACTGAGAAGGGATAATGTGCAGGTTTGGGAGGCAGGAGGAAACAAGGGTAGGTTTTTCTTTATTTATTTAAAAAAATCTTTATTGTTGAAAGTATTACATATATCCCCCCCCCTTTTTTTTCCATTGATCCTACCAAGAAGAGTGGGTTTTTCAATGCATTAAGTCTTGAGTTTCCTATTTGGTATCCTCATAGGTATATTGAGGTAGTCATATCTGTTGCATGAGAGATCTGCGAAGAGATTTAGATGTGAGAGTCATTAGCATGTAAAGTCAAGAGACAAGAAGAGGTCATCAAAGGATGACCATAGATATTACACTTCCAAGGATGAAAGATTCCATGGAGTGGGTTCAGTGGAGAGCAGGAGGGGAGGAATTGGAGAACCACAAGTGTAGGGATCTCTTTGTAGGTGATTTTTTCTAAAGGGCAAGAGAGAAATTGGTGACAGCTGGACAGAGATACAAGGCCAAGGGAAGTGATGGCGATGGCGATGGTGGTGGTTGGTGGGAGATCCATAGCAGCTTTGTGAGTACATGGGAATGACCCATAGATAGGAGAAGATGGTGCAGAATACAGAGGTGTGTGTGGTGCTGGAGCAACTGATGCACAGGAAAGGCCTCATCTTAGGACGTACATTGGTTATCCATAGTAACTGGAGAGAAGAGCCAGCAAGTTAGGAGACATGTAGATATTAGAGGAAATAAAGGTTTTAAGAGGGCAAAAGACTCCTTTGTAGTCAGGTATTTATAGAACCTTTTCTAAAGAAGGCAAGATTTCAAAGAGGTTATATAAATTAGGCAATAAGTTTAATTCATTTTAATTGAGCTTTTGTGTTTCAAGTTTACTTAGCCTATCATATGCCATCAATGTGACATGATTTTAAGGTCCATTTTTTCTTACAGTGTTTTTGATGAGAAATAAAGAAGTTTAACACTCTAGAGCAGTGGTTGCCAACTGGTGGTCCATGGACCACTGGTGATCCGGGAGGTCCAAAATGTTGGCGACCGCTGCTCTAGAGAACACCTAAAAAAAACCCCTAAAAAAAACCAAAAAAATCTTAAAAGATGTTCTCTTTCCTCAATGGTGTTTTATTTCACTCTGATTTCAGGAACAAACTCTAGCCCTTAGGAAAGAAGGGATTGGAGTTGTTTTGGATTCTGAGCTGCCCCATTTGATTGGCATTGATGATGACCTTCTGAGTACTGGAATTATCTTATATCACTTGAAGGTAAGACTGTCCGAGTGGAACATTCTAATTTTGTTTTCCTTTACACATCAGTAAGGTTTGTTATAATATTCTGTGCCCCTGAACACAGCTATTACATTAAAGAATATCCAACAAATCCTTGAGTCATTTTGGGGATTTCCCACAGTTCATTAGGGTTTTAGAAGTTCCCATTCTTAGGGAGTTCTAAAGCTAAATGTGTAGAATTAGCAAAGACAGGTAAGGAACAAAAAGGCAGAGAGACTAGGGAAGAAAAGTCACAAGTACTTGGAACCAGGATTGGCTATATATTTTCTGGGCCATCATTTCAATTTTGAAGGTGTGTCTCCTGACCACATTATTGGACCTGGTCCTGAACAGGCTATTCATGTCAAGAGATCAGAATTTCCACATTGGCGTCAGTGGTTGCCTCTGTACCTTGACTTTACTAACCTCTCTCTGATCCATGAAAATGGTATTCTACTGTGCTTTCTGGGCTCCCATAAACTTTTAGACATAAAGAAACCTTCTTCACTGGAGGAGAAACTCTCCAGCAAAGATCAGGAACATCACTGAGATGACTGTTGTGGGCAGATTATGATATAGGCCAAAATAGGAGCCTACCCATTGTTAGACAGTAAGCCCCAGGAGTTCTACCGTCATCTTCCCAACAACTTTTAGTGTTGTTTCAGAGCCTCAGTGAACTCTCATAGCACTGAGTCTATGGCCTTTCTGGGACATTGCCATCGCCTTCCCCGGGACATTGCCATGGCTGCTATGGCCTTCCCCGGGACATTGCCATGGCTGCCATGGCCTTCCCAGGACATTGCTTATCAGGTCATTGGGGCTTAAATGAAAAATGAAGAGACAGATGCTTCTCATGTCCTTACTAATATATTTTACTTGTGTGTTCTTCCCAGGAAGGTCAGACATATGTTGGTAGAGAAGATGCTTCAACAGAACAAGATATTGGTAAAAATCTTCATCAATTTTCTTTTATCAGTGACTTTTCTTTTTTAATCCTCAGCCAAGGATTAAAAAAACAAAAAGATTTGAAACATCAGTGTAAGCAAGAAACATCAATTGGTTGCCTTCTGTATATACCCGACCAGGGATTGGACTTTTGGTGCATGGGATGAAGCTCCAATCAGTTGACCACCCAGCCAGGGTGCCAATGATTTTAAAAATCATTTGATGTAGAATTTCCTTTTGAATGACAGATGTGAAGTAATTATAAGAGAGAATCTTTTAAAAATATAGTATAGATCAGTATGTGTATTTCTATAATGTGAAATTCAAATTAATAAACCAGAAGAATTCATTTAGTGAATAAAATGAAACTATGAATTCTTCCCCCTCACCCTCCATGTATTCTGTACTTTGTCATAGCTTTCAAGAGTATAGTTATTTAAATCACTCTACCCTTGCCACAGTGGGACACTGATTGATGGAAATATGTCAACAGGCACAGGTAAAGGATGTAAAGCCCTTTACTGGGAAGGATATAAACACATACCTGCACAAAGATGATAATGGGGAATAGAATACACACACATGCAGCGCACACACATATGGAGGCATGGCTCCCTGGGTTTCCTAGCGATGCTGCCTGAGCAGGGTGAGGACATGCCAGGCTTTACAAGCATAGCTTTAGGAAATCATGGCAGTGATGGTGGTGTGTATATGTGTGTGTGGCCAGGTGGGGTCGGTGGGGAAGAACTGTATCTTTGCAGCTGTTTTTAGAATGGCTGGCAATGAACTTGCTTTTCCACCAGTGTAAGCTATTAATCAAGCCATCCCCAGAAAGTCCTATGTGTATTTACTGTTTGCTGTGAAACAGAGAGCTGAAAACCAATTCCCAGAAGTCCTTGGGATCAACAGTTTTTGAGTAGAACTAGGCATCAGGCCTCTTCTTCCAATCGCTAAATGATGTGTTGACCTTTGAGGTTGCTTTACATGGTGGTGAGTGGTAAGAACACGTGTTTTCTGTGAGCAGAGAAGTGCAGTTCTGTGGAGAACAATGGGAGATACTTTGCCTGTCGTGAGCGGTTGTTGAAGCTCTGTGCCTAAAATCATGTAGTGTTATTTGATAGGCGTTCACATCCATGCCTGGCCACTCATTAAACAAGAATAACTCAGGATGGCCGTGTGTGATTCGGGAAACCTTAGCTGCCACATGCTCTGCGATGAGAGGTCTGTGAGGTCAAGTTCTCTCAGGGTTGTCACAGGCTGTGGCAGTGTGCATCCCAGTACAGCTCCTGGAGACTTCCTGGGGCCTCCCAAGATCCATATCATGCCAACTTTACCTTTGATTTCTGTTCCTGGAACATTAGGTCTGTAAAGTGGAGTTCACAATAAGTTCTTGAGTATTGGAGCCCCTGTGTTCCCTCCATTTTACTGTGAACTTTGGTTGATCGATGAAAGAAATTTATTCAGCATCAAACAGTGGCTCAGAGCTGTTCCATTAAGACAAGTTACTCAATTATCTTTTTTTCTGAAGATGAAGTAAATAAACAGCCCAGAATGTATTTCCTTATACAGGATAATCAGGCCCTTTAAGGTAACATTCAAGGGATACATTCATCTCTACCAATTCATGCCATGAACTGAAATTCAGCTTCTTCACTAAGCATAAATGTTCACAGTATTTACATGGAAAAGAAAACACATTTAATATGGAAAAATTAATAAAGATTGGGAATCATTGTTCTAGACACCAAAGAAAATATTTCTCTGTTTTTCCAACTTAGTTCTTCACGGTCTGGACTTGGAGAGTGAGCACTGTATCTTTGAAAATGCCGGGGGGACAGTGACTCTGGTACCCCTAAGTGGATCTCAGTGCTCTGTGAATGGTGTGCAGATCGTGGAGGCCACACACCTAAATCAAGGTATTTGGGTTTGGGGTTTCAGAGGTTTTTGTATATATTTTTGCTAGAAAACAAGTTGGCTCTGTAATGGGGGAACATGTGCATCTTAGAATTATTTACTGATGTTAAGAGTATAAAGAATGAAGACTTCTTCATTACACTGTTTTCTCTCATTTTGTCAAAGGACTTATTTATAGTACTATTGTCTTATTGAATTAAACAGGAACATGTATGTAGTTGTCCTAGAAGTTATTGCTGTAGTGGAAATATGACTTTAACAGATTGTTTTAAGTTAAAAATTACCTTAACAAAATGAGTTCTTTTATTAATTTTATTACCTTATTTATATTTTTAAATGAAAAATTATAACATAAAGGGTCTGGTATCATATCTTTTTTTCCCTTTGAAATAATTTCAAGTATTATAGAAAAGTTTTGAGAATAGTACAAAGAACTTTTTATTTTAGAACTACTTGAAAATAAATTGCTAATAAGCTGCCCCATTACACCTGAACACTCAATGTATAACTCCTTTAAACAATGGCATCTTATATGTAATTACAGTCCAGCCGTTCAGAGGAAGCTGACACTGAGATATTTCTACCATCTGGTTCTCAGCCTTACTCTGCCATCTGTCTCACCAATGTCCGTTTATGTCCACTATTCAGTCCCGTATGTGGTTACATTTGGCTGCCATGTCTCCCTTTGTTCCAGAAGATATCCTTTGTCTTTTCTTGACTTTTATGACTTGGACAATTTTAAAACTGCACATCAGATATATTATAGAATGTTCCACCACATAAATGTAATATTTATCTGATGCTTCCTCATGACTAATATGCATTTTGGCAGGAATATTGGAGAAATGATGCTGTATTTTTCTTGCATCCTAGCACATGGTGTCTATTGCGATTCCTGTTAGCATTTGATTAAAGTGGAGCTTGCTAGGCCTCTCACTGTGAAGTTACTCTTTTTTTTTTGCATTCTTGATACAAAACTGAAAACAACAAATGAAACAAACAAAGAGAAACTCATAGGCACAGACAACAGTATGTTGATTACCAGCAGGAAAGGGGGGTGGAAGGAGATAGTAAAAAGAGTCAAATACATGATGATGGAAAGAAATTTGACTTTGAGTAGTAAACATGCAATGAGTATGTAGATGTTATATTATAGAATTGTACATATTAAGTTACTCTTTCCTCTCTTTTTTATTAATAAGGATATTGGGAAGTACTTTGAGATCATAAATGTTTCATTCTTATACTTTCACCCTCTGGTTTTATAATCCATTGGTCCTATTTAATTTTGATTCTAATGGTGGATGGTGATTTTCCTCTTCCTACATTTATTCTCTTTTTAATGTAAAACAACATTTATTTTTATAAATTAAAAAATGATTTTTACAAAAAGTTGGCTTTTTATTTTAAGAAAGAACTCTCTTTTTGCCATTTATTTGCCATTTACTATTCATGTATTAATTTGAATCTACAGGCTTGCTATTTTATTTGGTAGGTTTTGGGTTATTTCTGTCATTATTTATTTTAAAGCTCAAATTGTCCCAGTTTTGGCAAAGGAGAGTTTCTTTTAAGCTAGTTTCTCTGTCCTTTTGACTTGTCCCATTGTGAACACTTCTCAGGTTCATCTTCTATTTTCCTGGAAACTGCAGGCCTGGGTCCCCCTCAACTGCCCCCCTCTGCCAGCCTGGTCCCCCCAACTGCCCTCCCCTGCAGGCCTGGGTCCCTCCCAACTGCCCTCCCTTGCTGGCCATCTTGTGGTGGCCATCTTTGACCACATGGGGGAAGCCATCTTGTGATGGTCAATTTGCATATTACTCTTTTATTAGATAGGATTTTTGTTGATTAAAGAATTACATATGTGTCTTTAAACACCCCCCCACACATACACATGCACACACACTCATGCCCTCACCCCCATGGTGTCTGTGTCCATTGGTTAAGCTTATATGCATGCATACAAGTCCATTGGTTAAGTTGATTTTTAAAATATGTTTTTATTGCCTTTAGAGAGATAGAAAAGGAGAGGTAGAGAGAGAAAAACATTGATGTGAGAGAGAAATATCATCCAGGAATCTAACCCACAACCTGGATATGTGCCCTGACCAGGAATTAAACCAGCAACCTTTTGGTGCATGGGATGAAGCTCAATCAACTGAGCCACATTGGTGAGAGCTAGCCTTTCTTGATTTTTGAGCTTCATTAAAATGTGAACTGGAACATGTTTTAAAACACAAACTATATGATATATTGTTTGTAGTACAAATTACAGGGTAGGGCAAAAGTAGGATTACATTTGTATGTGAAACACAGAGTTTATTCTGGTATTATTTATTAATTATTTTATTATTTTCTACATGAAAACTTATTAATCTATTTCTGCCACAACCTATATGTAGTAAAAATTAAAAAAAAATGTGAATGAGCCCCAGCTAGGTGGCTCAGTGGATTGGAGCATTGTCCTTTATACCAAAAAGGTTAGGGGTCCGATCTCTTGTTGAGATATGGATGGATGGGAGGCAACCAATCCATGGTTCTCTCTCACTCCCTTCCTCTCTCTCTAAAATCAATAAACATATCCCCTGGTTAGAATTTTTTTAAAAAAATATGTGAATGGGACTAGTACATGTGTATTTCTATTGCCCTTGAGAATGTTAAGTGCCTGTTAAGGACTCCTGGTTGCTAACTGGGCAAACATTTATAAACAGAGTATAGTAGTCATTGCTAAAGAGGGGGGGCTGCTCATGCTCTCTGTGCTTCAGGGGAAAGCTGCACTGAGTTGCCAAGCCTCCTGCATTGTGCTGCTGCTATCTGAATTGAGGCTCATAAATCAACCAGTGGGCTAAAGACTTGCCCTGGCCAGTTGGGGCTGCACTGCTATTTACTTATTTGCATCTTCAACCAATCAGTGGCTCCATTTGGATCAGTCAGCTACTTGAACCAGTCAATCAGTGAAGATTTGAATCCTCATTGGCTTGAGAATGGCCCAATCAGGGACTGGGGAGTGGGAACTCTTTTCTACCTAGAAGCCGGCTTCACCTGTGCCTCAATGAAGCACACTTTCAGTTTCCATTGAATACTGCTTATCCCTGGTTGGAGCTGCAGCACCTGGGCTGAGCTGCAACTATGGCGCTGAGCTCTCATTCCCTGGAGCGGAATGGTGACACTTCTCACCTGGACTGCCTTGCTGGGGCTATTCTGCAGCCATACTTTTCACGATCGGGCTGTCTCCCAGCTGTGCTGCTCCACAGCCAGATCATGTCACAATTGAACTGTTTTAACTGAATAAGGTCTTTCCCCACCACTGCACCCCCACCAGGGATTCTGTGGGTGTTGAATTGGTGACAGTGGCCTTCCATTGACTCTTCAGTATAGTGTTAACCTCTGGAGAAGACGGGAAGCTTTTTATTAAACAGGCCTACAGCAGAATTTTCAATTGTAACTGTAAGGTTTAAAGGAAGAAAAGACTAAAGCAAAAATAAAGTATATTTACTTCATTGAAACATAATAATAATTGAGAAGCAGGATTAAACAAAGCACTTTAGTTTTACTCCAAAAACTACCTTGACTTTTACCCATGAAGTGGCTTAAGGAAAGGTATTAAGAATAGAGAATGCAGATGAATGCTCATCTAGGTCACATGATCTAACCCCATTAATTCCACATTTGACTGGATTCCTGATTCACCCTGCACTGCCAGCAACATCCTGTCTCTTTACTACCAGCTTCCAGTTTATTGCTGATATTTGGTATTTAAATGCCTCTTTTCATTAATAAATACTATTAATTTTAAATGTGTTAGTTAGGCTGTCCTATCACAAAGCACATGTAATTACCACTTCTTTATCTAAATCACTTAAGATGCTTGTGAATGTCAACTCATAGGAGATTTAGCTGTACTTAGCAGATTGTCATCATTGGGGGGGAATTTTTACCTATATCAGTTAATAGCCCTCATTCTTTCGATTTGCATGACTAGTGCTTGCCTGCCTTAAATTGCAGGCATGTTTTTATCTGGGAAGGGTATTATAATGAAAAGCATTTGCTAATGCTGTGAGAATTCAATGTGGCCACTAATGTAACACATGTTACCTAATGCCTTGTGTATGAAGCTTTTCTCCACTTTTTTGAGTTCTTCCAAAAACAGTGTGTTGGATATGTAGCACTGCATCTGACCATGCTCTTTAATTGACATGTTCTCTGACCCTTAGTTTTCTTCACTCCCATGATTTGGTAGATGGTTCCACAATATGATTTCATAGAGCGATTTCATTGTTGAATTCCACAGAAAGAGGAGACAGTTGCTGGAGAAGAAAGTGTGCATTTGACCATGGCGTGTGGTAAAGAGGCCTTGAGTTGTTTTTGGTAGTCTCAGATCTTAGATTTTTTTTTCTTTTTTGCTATGAAATGGCATAAAAATCAGTTTAGTTATAATTAAGAAAGTAATTCAGTGTTTGCCCTACAATTGCCATGAAGTATTATCTTTTATTTCGATTGATTTTTCTTTTTACTATGTTACTTTAGTGCCGATAGTTGTTAGATGTAATTAATTTTCTGTTCATATCAGTGGACTTCTTGCTGGTTTCTCAGAACCATAGAATGCTCATCTCTTCTTTTGGAAGTGCTGCAGAAACTACATCCGGGAAGTTTACACTTAGGTGCATTTGAATGTGTTATGCCTGAGTGCCAAAATACATTTGCCTCTACTCAGGCACTCAGAAAGAGGGATCAGGGATTGTCTGGGGAGTGGAGCAGATGAGCCTTTGATAAAATTTTCATTTGCTAAAGTTATGGTGTGAGTTGGTCAGAAGCAAATTAAAAAGGCATTTTAGTGGAACTACAAAGGGAAATAGATCTTCCAGGAGTTTAGCCAGGACATCGAGGGGACAGAAGAGACCTGTTACACACTACAAAAAGGCCAGCAGACATCAGTGCTAATCCCATTGGACTCACCTGTGTTTGCTCATAAGCACTTTAGATTTCTTCCTCAAATTTGTGACCTGACAGTCTGCTTTGCACATGGACGGTTCAGCAGATACTGTTCAATGTCAAAGCCTAAACTGTTCTTGAAGATTATTTCCAAAGTCAGTGGTTCTTAAAGTGTGTCCCCACTCAACAACATCAGCCTTAGCTGGGAGCTTTTTGAAATGCTTATCTTAGACCTGCTGAGTCAGAAAACACAGGGATGGGGCCCAGCAATCTATTTCTTTTTTTTTTTTTAACAAGTGTTTCTGATGCACACTCAAATATGAGAGTAGCTGAACAAAGCTAATTATGTTTGTGTTAATTGTAACCCGGAATGAAATATTCATACTTCACACCTCAGAAATCTTCATATGATATTTAATAGGGGGAAACAGTTGATTTATTTGTGTTACAGCAGAATCAGAAAACTTGACATGAAATGTGCAAAAGAAATCAGTAGTGATACTGATAATTATTATCACCATACTCCTTAAAAGTCACTAGGAATGTTTACATGTTTAATATTTTTCAGTGTACCTGAAGTATTAAAATAGAAAATCTCATGTGAAACCACCTTCAGTGATTTTATTAACAGAGATTTAAGTGAATCTTATTTTGTTGTTCTTAACAACTATCTTTGTCTAACCTCTTACAATGCCATTTCCCTTTTTAAGACTGTCTGGAATTTGACTGTCTTCAGGTATTTAACAGTCCCTGAAGTACTCTCAAAGATGTCATCATATATTTCAGGAAGGTTTAAACGTACTCTAACAGTTAAAAATTAAGGACTTCACACAAAGTCCATCTGCTGTAGTTTGTTTATAGTTAAAGAGAATTTAAAATCTGGAAGGAACCTTGTCTAGTTTGATGACTAAATGAGGAGACTGAATTCTGGATACACCAAAGGAGCAGGGCAACACACATGCTCTCTATGTCATCCAGAAGTCTACACCCTCAGCCATTCTCTTTCATCCATTTATTTACTTTCCTTCAGCTCTCATATTGCTTTTTAATGTATATACATGATCTCCTTTTAACAAAAACACAACAAACTATCCCATGGGACCCATAACCCCCATCTAGCTACCTCCAACTCTGTCTTTCTCTTTATACACAGACTTCTTGAATGAGTTGTCTGTCTGGGCTCAGATGCTTAGTTCTTACTCCTCAACCCCTTCAGTTTGGCTTCTTACTGCTATCAAAATGCTCTCACCGAGGTCACTCGTGACCTCCCTGCCACCACAGCTGATGGTGTTTTTCAGATCTCTGAAGCATTCTGCAGCATTGATCACTCCTTCCCATGGTTTCTGAGATTTTCCTTCTCCATCTCTGCTGGCCCCTTCTCTGTTTCCTTTCAAGGTTCATGCTCCTCTAGCTGGCCGTTGAAAGCCAGTGTTCTTCAAGAGGCCCAGTCTGTTCCACCTCTCTACTCTCTCCTCCAGTGACTTCCCCATACCTGTGGCTTCATTTATTAGAGATGATTCTCAAATATATAGAGAGTGATATACACACACTTACATGCACACACACATACACACATATATGATACCTATATGTGTGTGTCGATAAACAGATATTAGGTAGTTATGTATACATATGTGTGTATGTATGTTATGTATACATATATAAGTAGGCAATAAGTAGATAGGTAGGTTGGTAAATAGATTGAATGAGTAGGTATGTAGGTTGGTGGATAGCTAGATTGGTAGGTATTCTGGGCTGTTCTTCTGAAGTTTCAGATACAAATTTCTGCCTGCCAAAGGCATCTCAAATTCATTATATCAAAAACTAAACTCATGATTCCTCATCTGAGCCAATCTGAGTCCTTTTCTCATGTTCTCAATCTGTGTGAACAACTCAACACTCAACAAGTTATTATAGGCCAAACCTCAGGAACCACTTCCTTACCTCCCTGTGCCTGTATCTAGCCCATCATTGAGTCTTGTTGATCTTATTTCCTAAATATCTTCCTGATTTGTTTATTTCCTTTCTTGTCTATCCCACCTCTCCAGTCCTGAGCAACCATCGTCTTTGACCTGGACCATTGCAGTATCCTTACCTTGTTTTTCTGCATCTACTTGTGCCCTCTTGGATTCATTTTGCAAACAGTGGAAAGAATGATCTTTCTGAAACACATCTAATCATGTAATGCTGCTGCCCAGAGCCCTTCAGTGTCTTCCTGTTGCACCTATGTGAAGTACAAGATTCTTTACTATATCCTGAAAGATTCTCTGTCATCTGCTCCCTCTCAAGCCCCATCTTGTGCAGTGCTCTTTCTTGTTCCCTCCGCTGTTGACATACAACTGTTGTCCAATCACTCATCATCATCATCATTTTTACCTGCTAATGAACCTTTACATAATGCTACTCTCTGATCTGCAAACCACCCCCCCCACACACACACACCAACCCCCCCAACCCAATCTTCAGAGCTTGTCTTAAGCACCACCTCGCTAAGGGCATCCTTTCCTGACCTCACCTGATGTCACCCCACCCCCCCTTCATGTGCTCATTGAACACTGGGCAGGATAGCTCTCTTTCAGTTGCAGCTTTGCATTTATTTGAGGAATTATTTGATTATTTATTTCTCTCTCCTATTTGTTTGTAAGCTCCCTAAGGGCAAGGCATATGTCTGACTTGTTCACCTTTGTGTCCCCGGTGCTGACCGCAGTGATTAGCGTATGGAAAATGTTCATTAAGGTGTTGTTGAATGAACAGCAGCATTATGTAAAAGGGAAGCACATTTTTAAAGTCAGTAAGTTGTTGAGTAAAGGATGCAATAAAGGAAACAGAGGTAAATCAGCCTTAGCAGAGCCCCTTTTTTGTGCCAGGTAGTTCACACACATTATTTAGATGGAAAAAAGGAAAGGTCATGGGTAATTTTGTTTTCTTTTATAACTTTTTAAAAGAATTTTTACATGTATTTCATGCAAACACAAGGGTGGCAAGATTATTTTTAATGACTTAATATGATATGAAATCTGTTTCTGCAACACTATTCTATTTTTTCCCCATTAACATACTGTAGTAATTGTCAACTCACATTGTGATGGTGCCTTTCCATAATTGGGAAATATATGAAGCGATTTTATATGCGGGGATGAGCAGACTGTGGAGTGGTCTTTTCAGTCTCCTAAAAGCGTGCTTTTTTTCTCATATGAACTCTGTTTCCACTAAATAATAACCACTGCCAGGACCTACCCTTCACTTGTCCCTTGATTATGACCTAAACCTATTAGGTTTTCACCACATTGAATTTGAAACTTTGAGAAACTGAGGTAATATGTTGAATAGCAGGCAGATGTACTGGTGTAAACTCCAGAATAGCTAGCTGTCTGGGGTTATGGTGTTACCTTCAAGGTCCAGGTGAGAGGCTGGCGACTATAGTCAACCAGAGGTAACATGCTCTGTCCAAAGGAAGCAGCCACCAGCAGCCGGGGTTTTTGCCAGATGGCATCACCATCTACTGATACCATATCTTCCAATTTTTGAAGGGAATCCAGAAAGAAACTCAGACTTATGTGTAAACGGCAGGTTTTTAACTGTTGGCAACTGATATGTTTTTTAAACATTCCACAGAACACACAAAACATATCTATGAACTGAATTTCGTTCTGGCCACCCGTTGTGGAGCGTGGGTGCAGATTCTCCATCCTGGCTCTCCAGGTTCTCACAGTCTGTGTCATCTCGCCAATGCTGGTCCCCCTGCTTTAGATGCCCCGCATTTTAGGTGGACATCTCCAGACATAGCAGGCTCAGCCCTTCCCCTGTGGCTACCCAAAGGGGGAGCCCCTCTTTTATCCTCTAGCTGTCCTGTGAGACCCAGATTATTAGTTCCTTGGTGAAAAAGCCTGTCCCCACCTACTGCAGCCTGTACTCATCACTTGGGTGCTGGACACCTCGTCCCATGATGTCCTTCATGGTTGACATCGAGTGTTTGTGTCTTATCTTCACAAAGAAGTTGCATTCTCTTTCAGAGCCAGGATTGAACATGGGGTCCATACTGAGGCGTGATAGACTCACAGGTGTCGATGAGACTGGATAAGTCAGTGAAACTCTTCTGGAACATCACTTCCTTTAGACACCTCCAGTGACCAGTAGCTCACAGCCTTCCCTGGCTCTGACCTTCCAAAGTGTGTGCTTGCTCATTTGCTTAAGCAAGCTGAAATTTTCTTCCCAGACACAATAATTTTGTTACCCTGGGCCATTGACATTGAATTATTTTACGCCTTTTGCAGTCATTTTCTGAATAAACAGGACCTTAGTCAATCAAAAGGGTGTGTGTGTGTGTGGGTGTGTGTGTGTGTGTGTGTGTGTGTCTCATTTGACCATCTCAGTTTTAACAGGGTTTTAACAGGAAGCAATGGAAGTAGACGTTACATGTACAGAATTTCTTTTCTCTCAAATTCTCAGGGAGAATTTAGTAATAATTACCTTTAGTACTTCCTCAGTTTTACCATGTTTTCTTTTGAAAGCACTTTCCTTCGAGATTTCTACTTTTATTGACATTAGTAAATATTTCCTAAATTTGTGATCATGTGTATTATATCTCTTTGAAGATTCCTTTTTTTTCCCCCTCCTCAGCAATTAAAAGTATAAGTTTTAAATGTGATAAGATATGTGAATGCCTGGACCCATTACATCTTCCTTGTGATACTTGGCTGTAAAAGATATCACATTTTACACATTTAAAAGTGACTTATGAAAGCAGGTTTTCCGAAACTAACTCTTCCCCTCACTATTATTGTGACATAGTCGACTGGAAATTGCATTTCGATGATAAAATTCCATGTTAGGATGTTACCAACTGTCCCGGTTGCTTACTGTAAGCTCATTACTGTTTTTGTGTGCCCTTAGGTGCCGTGATACTCTTGGGAAGAACCAATATGTTTCGCTTTAACCATCCAAAGGAGGCTGCCAAGCTCAGGGAGAAGAGGAAGGTGAGCTGCGTGAAATCCCCAGGAGCCAGCCCTGGTCCGGGTGGGGCTATGCTTGGGGCATCTCCACTCTGGTGCCTAGAGTTTGATTTTCCTGTGTACAGATCCACAAAAGTTCTGTAGCCTGGGTTGATTCTGAGGAGTTTGTTTCCCAGCAGATTACTGGCTGATGATGTGGGAGGGTAAGCAAGTGAAGTTCTGAGCAGGAGAATAGCTCCTTCTCTTCACAGAGGAGCTGGGTATCACTGTGGTTAAGTGGAGAGTGACTTTTGAGCATCGAGGTTAGAAGTTAACCCAGTGTCAGAATCACTATCATCCCAAAGCTTGCTTACTCTTTTTTTATTTGTTGGATTTTTCTTGGGATGTGAAGCAGCAAGTGGGTTTAAGACAACTGTGGGAGACTTCGTCTTGGTTGGATAAGAATATCCAGAGGGTACTTAAGTGCTGGATGGGGACCAGCGAAGTGGGAAGAAATGAGAGGGAGCAAGGATCTGTGTAGGGTCCTCATGCTGTCGGTAGAATGATGGTGATGCTGTTTCTATGAGCCAGGCACTGGACGGAACTTCCACATATATTCCACTGCTTTATCTGTGCAGCAGCTGTTACTATCCCATCTCACAGATGATGGAGATGAGGAACAGACAAACTAGTTCCTTAGCCAGTGAGTGAGGAGTCGGGGCTGCAACCCTGGCCTGCCAACTGCAACTGTTTGCCCCTCAGTGCGGAGTTACATAGCCACCCATCTCAGCATGCTCTTGTAAGCGCTGCCAGAGCTTGCCAGTGCTGTAGATGGGAAATAAGAAAGTTGCAAACCTCAGCCTTCTTCAGGCTTCCCCTAAAGCCTTTTATCTGTTCCAGCCCAGGGTCTCCCTGGAGGGTCCTTTTTGATACACGGTTGCAAAAAATATGTTTGCCAATAGCTTTTCCTGGAAGCAAAAGAGGTCAAGCACTTATGTTTCGGCCTTTCTTCCCTCTCCTTCCTCCATCTGTGTCACCCCGCAAGTGTACATGAGTGCTGCTGATAACGGGGCAGGGCTCCTGCTGGGAGGAGGATGGCAGATGCCATGACCACGTCCCTGGACTTGAATGCAGTGTGGTTGGGGAGACCATCGGGGTGCGGAGCTCCTGGTTAATTTTCCCAGGCCATGCATGCTAGGGCCCTGCTCTCTTTAGTGAGGGTTTACAGTTGAGACTGCCCCTGAGTTGCCATCCTCAGACCAACCAGCTGGTGTGAAGGCTCACGGGGAATGTCTGCACTTCGTTGCTTCTCCTAAGTTAACAGCACTGAGTCCAGAGCCCTGGCTTCTGTCTGCTAAGGTAACCACTCTGCCCTGTGTCTGCTCTTAGAGTGGCCTTCTGTCCTCCTTCAGCTTGTCCATGACCGACCTCTCGAAGTCCTGTGAGAACCTCTCCGCGGTCATGTTATACAACCCAGGGTGAGTGAACAGCCGAGTCTCCTTCCCTGTGATTATCACTGTGGTGGTGTCTATTGTGTCAACTCCATTAAAGTCTCCAGATAAAAATAACACCTCTGCAATCTCGCCTCCTTATCCAATCAGCCACGTTTTCCAGGTTCCCTTCCAGCCCTTGCTATATATGTATGTAATTTTGCTTACTTATAATCACAAAATAAATGAGATTACATATTCTGATTTTATTTTTTGCTAAACAGCATAATAAGCTTTACTGAGGGTTGTTACGAGCTTCATTATCATTTTCATAACTGTCTAATATTTTAGAGTTGGCACTTTGATTACTCAGTACACGATCTATCTTTGGCTGAAGCACTTTCATCTCATGTTACAAATTTGCTGTAGTAACAGAGACAGTTTTAATTCTGAGGGCACAGCATAACCCAGAAAATTATCTGCACAGCTTCTGAGCACTGGGGGCCTCCGAGCACACAAACATTGTGTTTTAAATGGACTTCATAGCTGGGTGACCTTGGCTGACCTTAACTACTCAGGTGTTGTGTGGTTTCATCAATGAAATGATGGTAATAATGAGAATGGTTTAAAACAGGGAACTAAAAGAAAGGACTTTGGGGGTCCTTTCCAGTTTTGTGAGGTCCCATACATTTATTGTTCCATAAGGAAATTACCATGTAAAACAATGAAGTTAAATCTAACAGCTAAATGAGATAATATTGACAACACCTTCTAGGTCTGTCATTTACTTAGTAGTTACTGTACAATAAGCACTGTGCTAAGCACCTTCCTTCCATCTTTTACTTCTCACTACTCTGTCCCCATTTCACATAGACTTTATATAGGTTTACTCTCCCATAGTTTCATATAGTGCTCTGGTGTGAGTCCAAGTCTCTCAGATTTTCATCCCTTGCTCTGACCATGGGCTACTTCAGACCTGGGGCAGGCCTGTTCCACTGCCCATGGCCCCTGGCTCAGCACTTCTCACAAGCACTGGGCCTAGCGGCATTCCCTCCTCCAGCTCAGGTCAGTACACTGGTCCATGGAAAGCAGACATGCTTACAGGAATTTTTTTTAGAAAATTATCTTTATTGTTGAAAGTATTATAGATGTTCTTTTTTTTCCTCCCCATTGACTTTCTCTACCTCCCTCCCAACCCTTCCCTGGTCTTCACTGCACTGTTGTCTGTAATCATGTGTTTTGCAAATATATACGTGTTGTCAGAGGGGTTTAAACCTGGGAGGGACCTTTGGTCACATATGGATTTCTTATTTTACAGGCAAGCTGAAGCCAAGCTCTGACACTTAGCTTGTGTTTAAAAAAAAATTAAAATCCAGTTAGTGCAACACCAGGCTGCTGCAAGTTCCTGGGCCTCTCTCTCCTTCCAGAACTTCTGAAAGTAAAAGCAAGCAGTTGACTCTGTTGTGTCAGTTGAGGAGAGCTGTGCTTATTAGATAAATATGTCTTGAAATAAGCCATATTAATAAACCCTCTCAGAGCAGTGGGTTACCGTTACTTTGGAAGGCATGTTTGTGGTTTACTTTCTTACAGCAGTGGTTTTCAGCCAGTGTGCCACAAGAATTTTTAAAACATGTAATACCTGACTATTTAGTCAGGGGCACTGGCCACTTTTCCCTTAAAAAAAAGGACAACAGCAGCACAACAATAGCCATCTAGTGTGAATGCATTGATATTATACCTACTTTTTTTGGTCAGATCAGCATATTTTTGGTGTATTGCAGAATTTTAGTAATTTGTTTATGTGTGCATGAGAGGCAAAAGGTTGAAACATGCTGCCTTATAGTAGTTTTACCAACTGTCTTTTATTGTGACTGAGTTGAATCATTTATATGGTCACTTGGTTTAACTTTAATATAATATGCAGGTCTAGAGGGTTCATTTCAGGTTACATGGTGTGATCCATCTATGCGATATTTTTAATTCAATTGTCTTGAGATATGAAGAGTGCTTGCTTGGGATCATCTCTCAGTCCTGGACCCGGTTCCAACCTTAGAATCCAAGTGTCAGCTTCTTTTTCCTGATGGCGGTACCCTCTGCTCTGAAACCATTTGGAAATGTTATATCGCTGTACAATGCCTTTGAAAACCAAAAATTGATCTGCAATTGACCTATCCTCTGAGACACAGTCCCACCAACCATGTGCCCCTCTTTCTCTTGCATTTAAAGATGGGATCTTAGTCCTTCTTTTTCCCTCCAAACACAGGTGAATGTGTAGCCCTCTGAAAAGTTATGCCAGATTTTTGTTGTTTGCTTGTTTTTAAGTTAAAATAGATTTTCCCCCCTGTGTTTATAAAATGCAGGTCAGAGTGTACTAATTTTCATAGCAGAGCTTTTCAGAGACTTTCCATGGTATCTATAATAATAAAAACATACTAGTATAATGCTAATTAGGCCAGACGTCCTTTTGGATGACCTTCCGGATGAAGCCGAGGCTGCAAGGGCTGAGGCAAGCCACCGCAGCTGCGAGGGCCCAGCCCCTTGCATGAATGTTATGCATCAGTAAAAAATAAAAGTGCAACCTTTTACCGTGTCACTCATGCTGTCCACAGATTGTGCTCTTCTCAGCACATCCCTCCATGTGTCTGGTGCCTTAGTCATTGCTCCGCCTCACCTCCTAGCCTTGCCTTTGGGCTCTTCCTTTGCTCGATTCAGAGCCTGGAATGTATTTTAAGATGCACCCACTTGTCCTATAAGGCTTAATACAGACCATCTCTTCTCTGAAAGTTACTTCGAGCTTTTCTCCCCAGTGAAAAATGTGTCCCTTCCTCACAGCACTTGGCTTCATTTCTGTCATCTTTATTTTGTTCTTTGCAATGGACCCTCATCTATCCGCAAGTCCCTTCTGAGTGCCTCGTGTGAGGTAGGCAGGTTCTAGCACAGTGGCCCGGTTTCCAACAACACCGAGAAGGTCAGTTTACAGCTAGCCGGAGGAAACAGGCAAGCACAGGTAATTTACAAATAAATGCAGAAGGTGAACATGAAGTTAAGTAAAATGTCTTGGGCAATATTTGATGCTGTGATCAGGAAAGGTTTCAGGTGGGGAGGATATTTAATCCAAGACTTGAGTGGAGAGAAGGTGATGCTCAACAGAGAGGGAAGAGAGGAGAATATTTCAGGCCGAGTACAAAGCAGGCACAGTGGCTTCAAAAGGAGAAACTGAAAGAGGGTCGGAGGAGAGGGAATGAAGTGCAAAGAAGAGTAGTTGAGGGTGCGTCTGGACAGCTGATGTAGGGCCTGGTAGGCCGCTGGAAGGAGTTGTCTCCTTTCTAAAAGCCCAGAAGAGCCATTCGAGGGCCCTGAAAAGGAGAGTAATGTGAAGACATGTATACTACAGATAGGATATGTGTATCTGTGGAAAAAGTATCATAGAAGCAAGAAGCCATTTAGAACGTGATTTCCTTAGTCCAAGTGAAAGATAACAGTGGTTTGGATGTGGGTGGTAGCCATAGACGTGGAGTATAATGGAATCAAGGGTGATTCCCCGATTTGGGGTTAAACAACGGCGAAGATGGTGTGTCTCTTTCCGAGATGTGGGAGATGTGGGGGACCAGCTTGGGCCTGCGTGTGGGTAAGAGTTTGGCTTATGTGAGCGCCTTTCCTTTCAGGTCGGAAGTTTTTCAAAGTCAAAGACTTGTCTAGATTCCAAACTGTCCTTCACAAAACCTGCTTAGTAAATGTCTAGCAAACAGATTAAGAATACTACTTTAGTGAGATATATGGATCTTTATGGAATGGATTTTTTACTAATTTCTCTGGGTGTCGATGTTCTAAATGACAGAAAATGGCATATTGTGCAAAGGAATGCATTTTTGTGGCATGGGGTCAATTCCCAAATGACACTGCAGCTCTTGAATAATCTCCAAGTCATGTTCAGGATTCTTAAGCAAAAGATAGGAAGTGGGCCTCATGATAAAATTAGAAATTAGGCCAAGGTATTCAGAACTGAAGTGAGGAGCTGTGTTCTTTAGACTGCATTGCAGTTGGCTGAGGAGATGTGTCTGGAGGCATTTGATGATACTATCATGCCTCCTGTCCACCTGGGTTCAGTTCACAGACTTATTTCATCTCTGCTCCCCCTGCAATACTCATTTGTAAAAATTCAGATTAAAATTACTTCATACTTCATCTCCCTGGCTTCATACTATACCTCAGCTGCCACCTGCTGTAGAGAATGATCGTCTGAGAACGGAAACATAATTGAAGAAAAATGTCTTAACTCTGATGTATAGGAAGCAGATACCTTGTGATGCTGACTGCTCCAGTGACCTGGCGGAATGAAGCAGAATTCCGTCTATAGCCATGCGGTCTATACCTGTTCTGATGTTACTAGTGTAAATACCCTCAGCCTAAATTAAGCACCATGAGATACACTGGAAGAACAGTGAGAGGAATATGAGCCCTGGCTAAATACTTGTTGTTTAAATCTGGTTGTTAAGCTGCTTAGACTTAAGAACATGTTAGTTTCTCACAATGGAAAACTCAGACTGAGATGCTTTAACAGTTGAGCACATATTTGCTGTGTGTGCAGAATCTGTAAGTGAAGGATGCCCAGGAAAACGGACTCCTATCCGTGAACCCATTGAGAGTGAAGACAGTGCCATCAGTGACTCAGGGCAAAGGGCGATGTAAGCGGTCCTTCCCCCAGGAGGTCCGTTGGGAAGGAAATGGTGGGAGTTGAAGTTCGCAGGAAGAGATTCTCTTCCTGTAGCCCTGCCTTGGAATGTGTTGGGGAACAGAAAACCAGAGACTTCCAGAAAGAGTCTTTCTAGACATGGAGATCACCTCCAGCGAGCATCATAGAATGTGTCATAAGCCTAATTCACAGAAACCCACCTGTCCTCAAACTTTATGGAACTAAGGCATTTTTTCCTGCCACATCTTCCCCAGCTCTCACCTGTTGGGGTCACTCTCAGGGCCTTAGCATAAATAGTGAATACACATAGCCCAGAGTGAATACACACAGCTCATAGTGAATACAAATAGCCCACAGTGAATAGCACAGAGTTCATGTCAGGGGAAGGTAGCCTGGAGGGGACTGTAGGTATTACAAGGAGCCTCACTCCTGGAAACCTCTGGGCTAGTGCCTTCTCTGCAGTGGAAGACATGAAGATGTTAGAAGTCTATACTAATGCCTTATATTTAAGGCCAAAGCAGGGAAGAATATTATCCAGAAGTTTGGTTCTCAGCATCAATTTCTGAGGAACCCCTAGTTATTGTCTCAGCTCTGCTTGAAAATTCTCTCCAAGATTCACAAATGGACTGGATTCTGGGCCCTGAGATATTTGCAAGGAGGAGAGGCAGAGTGTAGAGCAGATAGCCTGGGAGAGGACTCTTGTGAGCAAACCAGATGAGTGTGGAAGGAGCAAATCCCGCTGAAGGAAGAAGAGGATGCTGCAGACTAAGGCCTGGCTTGAGAACATGCGGAAAGCCAAGCATGGGGAGTGCAGTTTGCCTTCAGTAAACAGGCAGAGCGTTCCTTCGGGTAGATATACTTTGGGGTTTTGGAAGAATGAATTAGAAGTAAGAGGTTTCAGGTCAGGTTTTGTAGGCACCTTTATAGTGCATGCATGTGTGTGCTACTTTTTTATAAATTTTGGATAACAAGTTCAGAATTTATGATTATGATTTAAATGTATGGGCCCAAATACAACAGATAATTTTTTTTCTATGGACTCATAAGGACTTGGTAACTAACTTCTTTATGCTTAAAAATTATGCTATAAAAATGTACAATTTTTTAAAATATATTTTATTGATTTTTTTTACAGAGAGGAAGGGAGAGTGATAGAGTTAGAAACATCAATGAAAGAAACATTGATCAGCTGCCTCCTATATGTCCCCTACTGAGGATATGTCTGCAACCAAGGTACATGCCCTTGACCAGAATCCAACCTGGGACCCTTCAGTCCACAAGCCAACGCTCTATCCACTTAGCCAAACCGGTTAGGGCAAAAAATGTACAATTTTAACCATTTCTAAGTATATAATAGTGTTAAGTGCACTCACATTGTTATGCAACTATTCTCCAGAGCTCTTTCAACTCATAAAACTGAAACTCTGTACTCATAAAAAACAAACAAACAAACAAAACAAAACAAAACAAAACAAAAAACTCCCCATTCCTTCCTTCACTTGACCCCTGGCCATCACCATTCTACTTTCTGTCTCAGGAGTTTGACTACTTCAGGTACTCCATATAGGTGGAATCATACACCTATACACCATTTTACTGATTTATTTCACTTAGCATAATGCCTTCAAAGTTCATTCATATCGTGGCACATATCAAACTTCTTTTACCTTTTTAAGGTTGAGTAATATTCCACTGTATGTATCAATTCATCTGTCAATGGACACTAGGGTTGTGAATAATGCTGCTATGAATATGGTGTGCAAATATTGTTTGAGTCTCTGGTTTCAAATTTTTGGGTATATACACAGAAGTAGAATTGTTGAATTATTTGCTAATTCTGTTTTTAATTTTTTGAAGAACTACCATACTGTTTTCCCTAACAGCTATATCATTTGACATTCCCACCAACAGTGAACACAAGGTCCATTTTTCTAAATCCTAACCAAGACTATTAATTCTATTTGTGTGTATTTATCTGAGAAAAAACCAAAACACCACTAATTCAAAAAGAAAATATGCTCTCCCATGTTCATTGCAGCATTACTTACAATAGCCAAAATATGGAAACAGCCTAATATATCACATCTTTATCATATCACATCTGTATCTACTCATCTGTTGAAGGGCAGTTAGGTTGTTTACATATCTTGGCTTTTTGTGCATGTGTAGACACACATGCAGACATAATGGAATACTCAGCCATAATTGCCCAATGTAGTCAATACTTACAGAGTAGCAAATGTCCCAGAGCACTCAGGTTGACTCTCATGGCCCTGACAGTGATTCCTGACTTCCTCTGTGAAATGACACAGGAAAGACTTTTGGACCTGCCCTAGGAATCCTGTCCCAGCCTTGAGCTGGCAGGTGAAGCTCACCACACCTCCCTATTAGCCCTTCATCTTGACCCTTTCTCTTCTCAATATGTGGCCTGGCCCCTCAGCACCTATGGGATGACTTCCAAACTCCAACACATTCATCCATGACTTTGTTCTCCAACACTGTGTTCTGCCATTTTCCACCGTGAACTTTATGCTTTAAGTGGACAAAACAGATCTTTCACACCTTGCTCCAGGTCAAGACTTTGTATAAAATCAATCTTATAAAACCATCTATCAAAAGCTTCACTGAGTAAAGGAATTGTCTCCTCAGGAAGTGTCTGTGCATCTCCAGTTTGAGATAAGTGCTTTCTCTGGAAGGCATTTTGTGCATACCTTTACCATCGCCTTTTTCATTCCATTTAACTGGTGCTTATGGTGCTTTTCTCTATTTCTTCCACCCTTTGGAGTTGGCAGAAGCCTGCACACAGGGGTGCCGTGAGCGGTGGATCGTGGCCAGCAGATGTACTCTCAGAACACAGGTGTGTCTGCTCCCAGGTCTGCAGGTGCCTTGTACTTTAGATGGGTACTGTGCACCGCTGGTCCCTATCTTGTTGTTTCTCATTCACACAGATGGATGTTCACATTCACACATTTTACATGTTTTGTGGCTTTCTTAAATATTGGGGAATTAAAGTTTATCTTTCTGTTTCTCGTTATCATATACACTCAAGTACATTTTGAAACAGACTAAAAGTTTACTGTTTAGTGAACTTGATTCCTCTTAGAGCAAAGTTTTCTTAAAGAATTATATCTTCTGGCCCTAGCTGGTTTAGCTCAGTGGATAGAGCATTATTAGCCTGCAGACTGAAGGGTCCCAGGTTCAATTCCAGTCAAGGCCACATGCCTGGGTTGTGGGCTCAGTCTCCAGTGGAGGGCATGCAGGAGGCAGCCAATCAATGATTCTCTCTCATGATTGATGTTTCTAGCTCTCTCTCCCTCTCCCTTCTCCTCTGAAATCAATGTAAAAAATAATTATGTCTTCTGTACAAAATAATGTATCCAGTAAGATCCAACTCATCTTCAAAGCAACCGGTGTTTTGTCTTTGTTTAGTAGGCAACCTACTAAATCTCCAAAAAACAGTAGCTAAAGTGACAACAAAAAAGCACCATGCTCTGAATTACAGTAAGAGATGGAGTTTCTAAAAGTGAAGTTCTTGCTACCTAAGAATTTTTTATCAGCCCACTGGGCACATAAATTTGGGTGCCTTGTGTCTAACATAGTTTTGAAACTTACTGCTGGCCCCCATCTCAGGCTCCCTGGAAATTGGGATTTGTATGCACACATGTGTGGTGCTTGGTGCCAGAAAATTTTTGGATGAGGCAAAGCAGCCTGGTGGCTTCCTTTGAGAGTTAGCTTCACTTTGGAGAAAAGCCCAGCCAGGGCCTTTGCCAGAAAGGAATCTTGCTGCTGGGGAAACATTCCTCCTCAACCGGCACAGTGTCTCAGAGGCCAGGCCACTGCTTGGGCCTCGTCTGTCTTGCTCTGACACTGCAAACAGGCAGCTGATTTGGCAGGATGTGGAAGCTTTCACAGCTTCATGAAAGTGCTCTAAGCAAATTTACTTACAATCCAAGGTCATTTCAGTCTTGAAATAAAGGAAGGGATTTTCACTTGTGCACTATTTTCCTTTAAACAAGAACCAATGGCAAACTCATTTAAATGAATATACCTGAATAATTAAATTTTGAAGAGGGGAAATACCCAGGTTTCAAACCCAATCGGACCAAAAAATGCCAAAAGTAAAAAATTAGACCTGTATTTGATTAGCTGTCCCAACAGTTTCTTGGAATATAACAGTCTAAGGTAGAGTTTGCTGGGTTGACAGACCTCAGTAGTTGTGGAACGCCTAACGGAAGATATCTGATGTCATTAGCGATCAGGGTATGAAGACAGATGACCGATCAGTATTTTTAACCTAACTTTTTAATTTAATGTATTTATTATGACAAATTTAGAAATCACATAAGAAAGAAAATACTGTGGAGTTAAACCTGTTCTATGTTCTAATCCATGCCTCTGTCTATTCCACTATCTAGTTATCTTTCTCAGTCTTTCTCTGTATGCATGTTCATATATATAGTGTATATACAAACATTTCTATATATAAACATATATATACATATATATACATACATATACATATATGTACACATATACAGGGTATCTGAAAAAATGTATACACACCTTAACAGCTGATTCTATTACAGTTTGAAAATGAAATGCATTTTAATAAGCACTGCTCTCATAATTATTCAAAGTGTGTATTGTATACACACATACATACACTCATTTATATATATGCACACATTTACATACTATATATATCTATATATCTATCTATATATCTATATCTCTCTCTCTCTCTATATTCATTCTTTTATAAAGATGGGTTCAAATTAGACTTGTAAAAGTTTTCCACATTTGGAGATCTTTTCCTTTCATATATATTTTGCCACATCATTTTAATATCCAAGTGTTATCCGGTGTATGGATATTCCATACCTACTTAACTTATCTTCTATTGTAAGGCATTGTGTAAGATGAATATATTTGTAGCTATATCTTTGTGTTTATCTATGATTACTTCCTCAGGGGAGAAAAAAAAAGTAGAAATGGAAGTACAAGGTCAGAGGGTATATATGGTTTTAAGGCTGTCTTGATACATTTTTATAAATTGTTCTATTGAAAGGTTGTTCATATCACTACCATTTCCTACTGACACTGTCTAAGACTTTCTATCTGCTTGCAAACTGGAAATAAATCCTCTTGAAGTGTCAACTGTGTCAATAGAAGTACACCCTCTGGAAGCAGTTCTGAGCTCTACTCACAGGAACTAGAGACTAGGGCATCCTGCTAACAGCAGCTGGATCCCCTAAGTGTGTCCTGAGCATTCTGATGAGCACCAAGGATTCATCAGCTTGTCCTGTGCTGAGCTACATGCCATAGTGTGGCTGCATGCAGTTAGTTCCAGCCTTCCTGGTCCTTTCAGACTAAGAGTAGGGATGGAATTTTGGAATATAAAGCTGGAAGGAACTAGGTTCCCAATCACCAGCTGTCAATTATATGAAAAAAAACAACAAAAATCATGTTTCATTTTCCTTTTTACCTTCCATCTCTTCCCTATTTCTTCCTTATGCTCTCCTTCCCCATTCTTTACCCCCCTCCCTATCTCCCTCCCTCTCTTCAACTGAAAAGATAAATAAGTCACATTAGGAAGAAAGTAAGATGACAAAATCAGGGTTACCTCCTTTGTTGTACTGAGTCTTAGCTCCCCTATAGATGACTTTAAGCTTCTAGGAAACTGGCACAGAATCTTCATTTATTATTATTAAGAGACATCGAATAAATGTGAACTAAGTGAGTGCAGTTTCCCACCTTGATTCACACCAATGTGGAAGGGGTTTTAGAATCAGAGTCTGGCCATAGCTGGAGATACTCCTGGTGAGATTTTGCATGAGGGCATGCATGTCCTGGAGGAATGGTCACATTGCCTGTAAATGTAGGCCCCTGCTAGGTCTGCTTTCTCTCTGCTTCTCTTTCATTTTTGCTACTATAAACATTGTTTTATTCTTATTGTTTTTTTCTTCTGGCCTTGAGCATGAAAGTTTTATACATATAACTGGCAATATTTATGTTGCTGGTGATTTGGTAATTAGCCTGTGTTTTAGTTGATGGATATTTACTGTGTTTATCTCTGCTGGTGTATTTTATTGGGCCTTACCATTTTCAAAACTTTGCTTTGCTGTAAGGCCGGTTTCTTCTCCAGCTTTTTGTCTCAGTTGTCTTGCCATTTTTTATGGACCATTTCCAAACTTTACAGTTGCTGTGAAGTGCCTTAAGTAGCTTGTTAACAAACACAGTCATGGGGACTTGTGATGCAAGCAACGGGAAGAAGTGGTTCTTTCCTTCCATCAACAGAGACTAGTGTTAATTACTGACTCTGCTCTTTTCTTTTGTCCTTGAATATTATTTCACTGGGAGCCACTTTCAATGATCTGCTCCCCGTGTTTTCTGTTTTCAAAGTAGTCAGAAACATGAGCTGTAGAACTCAAAGAATGATTTGTCTTTATTTAGTCACTTTAGGTCTGCATTGTGCTTCATTCATTTTATAATTGTTCAAAAACTCTCAAGCTGACTTGTAAAGGTCAACTAGGAAATTAGGCTTTTCCCAGTGCAACGATGAAAGGTAGTTATGGACCGAGGTAGTTGTAGTTAGTAGCTTTCTGTTAAAGTAACATATTAACTTGATTACATGCCACCAGCTCTGCACACTTTTAACTTGTTTGATGGGAGCTTGTTGCAGATTCCATCAAGGGTTTCAGATGCACCTGTCCATTCTTGCTTCTAGGTCTTTGTACATGGGTTTCCTCCTCCTGTAACAGTCAGCATGTTTCCCCACACTTCACATGGCTGAATCCTTAGTTTAATCTTACTTCCTCATAGAGGTCTTACCAACCCCATCCAAATTTCATAGCCCAGGCCATTCATTCAGTATGTCCTCTATTTTTCCTTGGTAGCACTTTAAATAGTTGGTAATTTTGTCTGTTGGAGCATCTATTTGTTGACTCTAGGTCTGTGTATGAGAGAGAGAGAGAGAGAGAGAGAGAGAGAGAGAGAGAGAGAGAGAGAGAGAGAGAGAGAGAGAGAGAGAATGAATATGAATGAGAATATTGTTATGCCCTGACTGTTGGCAGTGAGAATGGCATCTGGTGTTAGACTTGTGGGGTCAGACCAGACCTGCATTCAGCAACCTTGGTACTTGAGTTCTGGCTAAGAAACAGTTCAAATCAAAGATCCAAACTATAATAGAAGGTTTATTTAGAAAGTCATGGAGGTAGAAGAAGTGAGCAGTATAAGAAATGGGCTCAGGAAACAAATTACAGAGGCACAAGAAAGACACTTGGAGCTTAGGGGAATGAGAGAGACAGGAAAATGTGCCTTGTGGAGAAGAAGAGGGGGAAGGAAGGGGAAAGCATTGTGTGCTCCTGGGTCCTCCATCCTTACCTGAGGATTTCTATTGATTTTTAGAGAGAGTGGAGGGGGGCAGGGAAAGAGAGAGAGAAACATCGATGTGAGAGAGAGACATTGATTGGTTGCCTCCTGCACTGGGGCCAATAATGAAACCTGCAACCCAGGTAACATGCCATTGACCAGGAATCCAACCTGCAACCCTTTGGTGAGCAGGCCAATGCTCTAACCACTGGACAATCAGCCAGGGCATCCTCCCAAGGGTTTTTAAGGGTGAGATTTTAGGGGATGTCCCAGGAGAGCATCTCAATAGAACATTCATCAGCTTCCCCGGTGTGTCCCTTTAGTGTCATGATCTCCACTGATTGGCTGATGCCAGGGAAGGGGGTCATTAGTCAGTGCAGATGGACCTGAGGTCAGTTGTGGAGTCCCTTGTCTGGTTTTGCTATTTTTCAGAGCCTGGAGCTGAAACACAACTGAGGCCTAGATGCATTTATTTGTTGCGGGTCAGAACCTTATTATCCTGAGGACTTAATGCTTAAGGCCTATTTTCCGGCACCCTTGTTCATTCACCCTCTAATGGGGTCTAATCTGCATGACACATGACTAGCAAGAGGCCAGGAAGGAAAGGCTACCTTGGGGGTGAGATCTTTGTTTTATTTTGGCCTGTTGCTAGGCATTCCAGTGACCTTCTATACCGACCCATGGTGCTTGCTCTGCTCATGTCTGTCTAACTGCCTAACACATGATGAGGTACTTCCATCCGCCCCTCCCCGCCATTGTTTTTTTTTTATCACAGACCATAATTCTAGCCTTGAATAGCTATGTCCCACATTAGTTACATCAGATATTTTGTCACTATCCACAACCCCCATATCTAATGATCTCCTACAGGTTAATTATCATCATTGTTGGGAATAAATGGAAATGAACCAGAGATTCATAGAAGCAAAAAGGAAGTGAAATGGTTGCTGTAATCACAATAGATTTAAAAAAAAATGTGAAATAGATACTTTGTCTTATTATAAATTTAGATGCTTATTATCAAAAAGTAAAACATTCAGGAATGAATAAAGTAATCACAAGCATTCATAGTCCTTCCAGTAAGAAATAATGATTGGTTTATATTTGTAATATTTACTTATCTTTTATAGTATTTCTAAATTGTACATCATATATTATAATTATTCATTATAAAGAATATTTAAAAAGTAAAATTGAAATCACACTAGTTATATAGTTCTATATTTTGCTTTTGCTTTTTTTTTTAAAGAAACCTTTTTTAATTTTTAAAAAATGTTTCTTTTTTTTAATTCTCACCCAAGGATATTCTTTCATTGATTTTTAGAGAGAGTAGAAGAAAGGGAGAAAGACAAAGAGAAATATCAGTGTGAGAGAAGCACATGGATTGGTTGCCTCCTGCATCAAGCCCAGGGCCCGGCTGGGAGGAGCTTGCAACCTAGGTACATGCCCTTGACTGGAATCCAACCAGGGACCCTTCAGTCCACAGGCTGATGCTCCATCCACTGAACCAAACCAGCTAGGGCTCTGCTTCTTCTTTTAACATTTTATTGTGAACTTTCCCCCAGGCCATTGAACACATCTTTCTGTGTTTATATAATAATGTAAAGTTTGCTTATCATTAATTGCTTTGGGGAATTTTTCCCTTTTCCTCCACATAAATTGTTGATTGCTTTGCAATTAATCCATTTATGTAAATATTTTCCACTTGGTTAGTTTTTCACTTATATCCGTACCTCCCTGAATTGTTCACTTGACGGGAGCTGCAGCTTACATTCCAGCAACAAAGAAGCCAGAGAGAGAGAAAAAGGGAAAGGAAGCTTGGAAGACCAAGTACAGAAGAGGCATGACAGTGGAGAGCTGGGGGTGGGCAGATGGCCCATGGAGGCACAAAAGGCACTCCCATTCCTCTGCCAGCCCTAGCCCCACACCTGGCACACAGTTCAAGCATTGCTGTTTGTGCTGTTGGGGCATGTCAGCATTTTGTCTCTCAGCATGCAATATCAAAGAAGTGCAAATGCGTGAAGCAGATTCTTAAAGCTCTTCACTTCAAGGAGATATTGTCCAGGCAGAAGAGCTGTGGGGAATTTTAAGTCTTCTTTGCATCTTCAAACTTCCCTTTTCTGGTCTATGTTCTCTCTGCCCATAAACATGCACAGCTTTTCTTTTATTAAACTAACCTCTCCTTGGGCTTCTCAGGGTAGATGCCACCCCACTGTTCTGTCACAATCACCTACCATGTACATTTCCAACTGTATGAGATGGCTTATATAAATCATATATCCATATTATAAACTCCATGACATTAAACTATGTTGTAGAATAACAGTTAATGATTTGGGGATTTTTTTCAAGATATATGTGAAGAGAAAAAGTTTACCAAAAAAAAAAAAAAAAGAGACTCTGTTGTAGACTCTCAGCCATGTGTATATGTGTATGGCTATGAAGACTACAGGCTGTATACCATGAATGCTGTAAGGGGATTCATGGTGAGGGGCTGACCTCTTTTTTCTGCATTTGCTACTATTAATTACTTTCATCTTGAGAGGGTGGGAGGCACCAAAAGTTGTTACTTCTTAAGGCAAAGAGAATTCTGCATTGGTTGACATCATCTCCTCCTCATCCAGGTATGCTGTGACTGTGTAATTGGAATCTGGTTCTGAGCCTCATGTCACTGACTTCAGAGCATTCCCTATAACAGTCATTGGTTAAATACCTGCTATGTGCCTTGCCCACAGCCCTCAGGATATACAGTCAAGTAAAGCTGGTCTCTGTCCTTAAGGAGACGTGATGGACAGGTTTCTATCTGCATTCTGTGACCTGTAGGGTCCCAGGTGGTCTTGGCCCTGGCTCCCTTTTGGGTCAGAATTGCTCTCATACCATCACTCTCCACTGATTTCACCTGCTCTTGCATGCTGGTCTTGTTGTGCTCCCAGCGTGTCATACACATTGTCTCCCAGACATTGGCCTAGCTTCTCCCTCACGTTGGCACCAAATACATCCTCATGGTCATCCTCTTCTTTCATTCATATCTTTCCTGAATATCCCTTGCTCTTTGCACTCTCTCTCTCTCCTGGATTCATTATTTTCCACAGCACTTACCACAAAACACACTGTTCCCCTAAGTAGAATGAGAGGTTTATGACATCAGTGCCTAAGACGGTGCCTGGCACATTGGTGGTCTGTTGAACAAAAAAATTAATGGATGTGGGCACTACTCACTGGTTCCCGTGCTTTTTGCAGAAGACTACAGAGGAAGGAAAGGTAACCCAGGAAGGTTACCCTTTGACATTCTGCCCAGTCTAACTTCTATTTCTTACCATTTCCCTTTATTTATTCAAAGCAATACCCAAACAAGGCTCTCTACTACTTCTTTTGCTTGTATAATTTGTCTTTCTTCTATTTTTTTCTACTAGATGGCCCCCAACCCCCTCCACTTTCCACACTATGCCCATTGTTATTCTGTTTATCTGTTAAGGCTTTTCTCAGACATTAGGTTTTCTGGGAGGCCTCCTCTGCTCCCTGCAGCCATGAATGCTGTCCCTCCTCCACCCCATGTCCTGTTGGAAATGCTTGCATGGCTGAATGAATGCCAGGAAAATGGCCTGTGCCGCACTATTCTGGTTTGTCCAGCAGGGAGAAGTACAGCTTGGAATGATGAATTATCTTTAACTTTTAGGATGCTCTTTCTGGGGAAAAAAGTTACCATGATGTGGTTGAGGAGGTAAGATGGGAGGTAAGAGTCAAGGTTAGGATGGAAGAGAAGTAGGAGAATGTGGGCTTTACTCTTGGTTCTTCTAAAGAGGAGGTCCTCCTGAATCATTGACCTCTCAAATTCTTAGGGCCTCTGTCTCCTGCCCTGTAAAGTTAAGAGGGGCCAGAAGCAAAGTGTGAGGGGGGGTGTGCTGCGTTCAGTGCATGCTCTTTTGAGTTTCCATGTACTTATAACTGCATGTGATGCTATGGCTTGATCAGGGGCCTCCTGCATGTAACATGTGGTCCTGGTCATCTTTTTATTATTTATTTATTTATTTATTTATTTATTTTTATTTTCTGGTCGTCTTTATTAGAGCAAGTCATATCACTGTTAGGAGAAATAGGCTGAAGAGAAAGTCACTTAAAATGCTCAAACTTTACTATTTTTTAAAGTACTTTTATTTCTTTGAGCACTTTTCATTTGTAGTCCAAAAGACTTAAGACTGGCTCCTAGAAAGTCTTTAGTGAGTCTTTTCTAGACCAGGGATTTGGAAGTTTATGAGAAAGCCAACCCCAGAGTACTATGGATACTTACGTTATAAACTCTGACTTTTTACCTAAGCAGGGCTTGATTTCACAGCCTCTAGGTTAATTGGCATTGTGAGACCATGTTTTGATATACACACCTTGATTTCAATTGTGTGAAGTCACTTCACTGTAGGATAACCTGATGTGTTACACCATGATTTAGGGGAGGGGATAAAAGGAGACAGGGAGTGAGTGGAATAGCATTTCCAACCCTCTCCACAAAGCAGCTAGCTATTCTTAGCTTTCTAGTGAAAGTTTTTGTGAGAGCAGATAAACATGGCAAGATAGCAAGGCCTTTCCCTGAGGAGTTGGAGCCCAGATGAAAGGCCAGTTCTTTCATGTTTTCCTGTACCTACCTTGGGATGGTAACTGGCTTCTTCTCAGTCTTTAAAGAACATCTAAGATGCCAAGGTTCTCAAGGTCAGGACCTGAACAAACTCCAGCATTCAAACCCAAATTTTCTTTAGTCTTTAAGATTCCCCTTGGGATTTACTCATTCATAAGGAGACCTGAGACTGACTGGAAGTTTCTTGGGGAGGTAGGGTGGTAAGAAGGTCAGTCATTCTGGTCTAAACTATTACAGAATCCACTGTGGTCAAAACCTAATTCCCAGGGAGGATGAGGGAGAGGTGAACCATCTTCCTCCGAGATCCAGCCTTTTCTAGCTCCTTTCCATCTATCCCTGACTGGGATCTGAACTGGAACCTCACCCAACATCCCAGGAAAGAGACGGGAGTTCTTTAAAAATGACGTACACTTGATCAGCTCAGCTCAGTACATAATGAAATGTGGGGCCTCTTGTTCACATAGTAAGAATTTCAAGGTGACAACAGTAGAGCTTCAAGTGAATATAGGGCCCAGTGCAACCTCATGGAATGTACATGCATGAAGGCATTCCTATGTTTTATTATAATCTGAACCACATAGGAAAAACCAGGCCTACCTACTGACTGGAATTCTGTCCTTACCTGTTCACATTCCTACTGAAGATATCCAGGTGAGGGACTGCCTGATCTTTAGCTCACCTCTATTCAGGATAAGAGTGCCTTTCCAGGCAGTGTGGCCTCGAGCTCAGCTTCCAGTCCACTCTGTAGCTGCCAGCGAAAGTGTTGGTTGGACTTGAGGAGCCATTTTCCTCCTTTTAGAAAGTAAAATGACTTCAGAGGTATAAAAGTAATCACCAGTGGGTTTTGTTTTGTTTTATTTCACTCTTATTTTTGATAGTCATTATTTATCAAAGACATATTGCTTTCAATAGAAAGCAATCAAACCTTTTTCCTATTTAGAAACAGGTCATGAAAATGAAGTCATGCTACTTCATTAAGAATTAAAATTGAAATCTCTCTCTGATTTTTTAAAATATTTAAAACATTTTTCAATTGCAGTTGACATACAATTTTATATTACTTTCAAGGGTATAACATAGTTCTGATTTTTTGACTCAGAACTTTATATTTCAATAGATGATGGTATTTATGAGGAATCAGAGCTGTGGCTCCAAAAGCTGTGGCTCATACAATACTTTTCCCTCCCCATCCCAATTATGTGTTCTAAAGGGAAATCTCCCAGAGACTCCTGAGTCTTCCCTGCTGCTCTGAGCCACCCTTCCTCTGACCCATAGTGGACTCCTGATCCATCCACTCCTAGCATCTGCCTCTCCCACTCTTTGCCTCTCCTTACAGTTGCCATCTACTTGTCTTCTAGGAATTTCCTTCTAATCTTCACCATCTTTCTAAATCCTGACTGTATCTCTCTCTTTTTAAAAAAATTTATCATTATTGTTGAAAGTATTACAGATGTCTGTCTCCCCACCCCCCTGCCCCACTTCTGCCCCTCCCCAGGCCTTCACTGTACTATGACTGTTTGTGGATTACTCATCCTGGGAATTTCTTTGATTTCTTACATTTTCCCTTTGTCTTGTCTTGTCCCCACTCACTTACCTGTTTAATAAGTCCTCATCCCCAGGACTTTAGCCAGGCTTTTCCTAAATGCTCAGATGGTCCTTTGCTTCTCCCACTTGGCAGAGTCCCATCTGGAACCATCAATCTGTTTTGTTTTTGTCCCGAAACTGGTCCATTCACTTGTCACAAATAATCTCCATGTTATTTAAGCCTCTAAGCCAACCACTCTTCTTCCTCACTCTTAGCAGAGGACCTTGCTTCTGATCTCACAGAGAATACAGGTGTCCTAAGAGAACAACAACATCAAATCTCATGTCTGCTATAGATTCATCCTTTACTCCTTCCTTACTGTTCCAATGGCTGAACTGCCCTTTTGCCTTTATCAGGCAAGCTTCCTCTACTTATACTGTGGACACTATAGGATTCAGGCTAATATTTATTAATTGCTGATTTCTCAGTTTGTACTCTTATTGGATCCTCTACCTGTAGGGATTAGGATTATTTTGAGTCTATTTTCAGATGAGGAAACTGAGCCTAAGAGAGGCTGAGAACTTGTCCCATAGTCACATTGGAGCCAGGATTTGATCTGCGCTAGAATAATCCTTGCTCTTAGCCATCGGATCATCCTTTCTTCTCATGCCCAATCAGGGTCCCCTGAGATATCTCCAATCTCTCCCCAATTTTTTATCCCCTCTTTCTTTTGGCTTGTTTATACAACGATTTAAATATATGTAAGTCTCCTAGATATTAAAATGAGCTCCCATTTTCCTAAAACCACCACCTCCCCTTTATAACTAAAATTACCAGGAAAGCTCTCTAACCCATCTACATTCTTAGTCTCCACTTTACTCCTCAGCCCACTGCATTCTGGCCTCAACTCACAGAGGTTACTTCAAGGTCACTGATGACCTCCATGTTGTTAAGTTCAATGAATTCTTCTTGGGATCCACCTGAATTGACATTCCTGAAACATTTCATATTAGCAATCCCTTTCTTAAAGCACCCCCTTCCCTCTACTTTCCTGTGTCCACCTTTTCTGGGTCTTCTCTTTCTGTCTTTAACTGCTCACTCCTACCTCATTTGAAGGCCTGTCCTTTTCTGCCAGTCACTGCAGGGTCTGTGGACTTCCAGACTTTGCACTAGGCTCCTTTATTTTCATTCTCTACATTTGTTCTGGGTAGCCTCAGCCACTATTGTGGTTTAATTTCTTGTCTAGATACTGGTGAATCCCAAGTCTATCTCCATCCTCGATAAAGACCTGACTGCCAGACCTTTGAATCCCCTGCCTGTTGAATATCTCAGTTTGATGATCTTCTGGAATCATTAGGTACAACATGTATAAACTTGTTATTACCTTCATGAAGATAGGATAGAGATTAAAATTATGGACTCTAGAATCAAGATTGATTCTGCCATTTACTAGCAATATGGACATTGCTCATAGGTAAAATGGGGTAATGATGGCACCTGTATCATACAAGGCCATTATGAGGGTTAAATGCAAATTATCTAAAAGCAGGGATAGACCAAATCTTCAATGGATATTAGCATCAGTGGATATTAAATACTACCCTCACCTTCACCACCATGAGTGTTAGCACTAGTACAGTTACCACTGCTTCCTTCTCATCCCCCCACCCCGAGCTGGCTTTACCCCCAGTTATCCTCCCTATCTCAGTGGATCCTAACAATGAGAGGCTATAGTTGTGGACCTAGTACATGTAGATGATCTACAAGTATTTTTCATGTATTATCTCATTTGATCCTGGCTACAATCCTTAGAGGTAAGGCTTGTTATTTTCTTTAACTTCTGTGAAAATTAAGTATCCATAGTTATTTTTAGCTCATTTAATAGTCTCAAAACCACTAGAATTTGTAACCTGGCCAGACACTTGAGGCTCATCTTTGACTCTTTCTTTCTCATCACAAACCCCTAAAATGCAACCAGTTATCAAGTTCTATCAATTCAATCTACTGAATATCAGAGGATGTCCTCATTTCTTTATCCTAGTTATCCTAGGTCCTGCCTCCATCATCTCTTATGTATATGACTACAAAAGCCTCCTAATTTGTTTTTTCATTTCTCATATTGCTCCCCTCCTATCTGTTCTCTACAGAACATAAAGGCTACCTGCTTTTCAACAACCCTATTCTAAGACACTTTTCTACCATCATCATAGGGTCAAGTTCAAAGTCCTAAATATAACTTCAAGGCACTTCACTGTCTTGCTTCTATTGTTCTGTTGAGCTTTATGTATTGCCACTTCTCTTAAGCAAGCCAAGAAGATTTGGTTATATTGCGCTTCTCTTGCATTTCTGTATCGTGCCTGAAGAAAATGGAGTAGTTTAGATATAGATTTATTCGGGTAGCTTGCCTTGATTCTACAAACTTACCAATTCTGAGGTTAGTACCCTTCTCTGTTATAACACTGTGTTCCTCCTCAGTCCTTACCTGTGACACACGTGTTCATTTGACTGTTAACAGACTGGGAGCCCTGTGGGTGCACTGATGACATTTCCCTTCCAGACTGCTGAATCCCCTGTGCCTAGCACAGTGTCTGACATTGTGCTCATTAAAAATAGCAGATGCTGCCCTAACCGGTTTGGCTCGGTGGATAGAGTGTCGGCCTGTGGACGAAAGGTCCCAGGTTCGATTCCGGTCAAGGGCACGTACCTTGGTTGCGGGCACATTCCCAGTAGGAGATGTGCAGGAGGCAGCTGATTGACGTTTCTCTCTCATAGATGTTTCTACTCTCTATACCTCTCCCTTCCTCTCTGTGAAAAATCAATAAAATTTATTAAAAAAATAGCAGATGCTCAGTGTGTCATTTTCAAGAATTGAAGATATTAAAGCTCGCATTTTATGACCTTCTGAGACCATGCAGCTTATTAGCAATGATTGTAGTAGTTGGTTTTAGTACCAAACTTGGATCCAAGGGCTCCCTCTGCTATTTACCTGCTCTGAACCTCACTTTTCTGTTCTATAAAATGAGGAGGAGAAACCTGCCAGTCTCCTGGGGTTGGGAGGACAAAGTGGGTATTGCATACTTGAGTGCCCAGCCCATCACCTGCACATTGTAAACATTCTCAGGGGATAGGTTTTCCTTTGAACTTGGGGTACCCAACGTTCAGAGGAGCACTTACTTGGCTTATGACCATGCACTTGTGACGTTGTCAGGGAAGTGTCTATGGACAGTCACACTGAGCAATTCACAGAAAATAAAAATAGAGAATAAAGACAATTCCATTGGGGAAATTCTCCGATTTTGAAAGTATTTTATCCAGGGATTCCTTTTTATTTCATAAGTATCTCTAGAAAGACTAAACTGTCCCAAAGTCTAAAACAACTACTAGGAAACATTCCCAAGGTTCGTTTATTGTTACAGGAAAGAGAGGGATCATATATGAACTTGAATAAAGTTAATACCCACTTAGTGTAATGATTTAAGTGTTGCGCTTGGAAACTGGCAAAAATCATATATATATATGAATAATTTCTCATGGATGACAATGCCTATAATCTACAGATTATTTTTATTTGGTAGGATAAATATAATCCTAAATGACAAGTTTCAGTGAAGGATTTAATACTTTTATTGTACATCACAAATTTAAACATTGCTTATAAAATCAATTAATTGAGGATATTTTGGAAGTAGGCTGTCTTCTGTTCAAATCCTGGCTCCACCACACCTTATCTTTATGACCTCGGACAAGTCCATTCACATATCCAAGCTTTGGTTCCTGATCTGTGAACTGGAGATCCTATATGCTATTTTAAGGATTTATAAGGGAGACAGGGTAAGCTCACTTGTGAAATAGTCAGGACAAGGTCCATCAGACATCTTATTCTCAATATTGGAGCACATTAAATCGATAACAGAGCTATTTGAAATATTTGAAATATAAAGATAACTGGTCAATTTGCACTTGCACATTATTCCAGGAAAATAATCCATGGTGAATTTTTCCATAGTTTAACTTTTTAGAATATCTGCCAGGTACCAAAACAGGAAAATATGTGAATTACAGTTCATGCTGTTTAATAGAAATAATGAAATCTTGCACTAATTAAATCTAGTACTTGAGAAAAAGTCAACTTTTGTTATCAATATTTTAGTGATTTTTTTTCAAAATTCCCAATGGCTTAAGCCCCCTTTCTTTTGCTACCACTGTGGGGAACCTGTTCATGATCTATCTAGCCTCATGTAACTCCTAGTTAAGGAGGATGTTGACAAACTTCCTGTAGTATAACTATCTGTACAGTAGAAAATATGAATTTGACTGCTGTTTACAATTATTACTTACACTCAGTTATTATTAGTGCTCTAATTATCATGGGAAGTGTACAAACTATTACAGAGCTAATGTTTGCTTCAAAAATTATTGGCAAATGTGATATTTATAAAAAAGATATTTAAATTTGTTCATGGCTGTACCTTTCTGCTTTTCTCCTGATATTTTCCTCAGTTGTTTTCTTAATTGATGTCTGTGCTCTCTCTCTCTACCTCCCTGGCAGTCTTTTCCCTTTAAAAGGACCCATCTGTCTAAGGTAGAGATTCTCCATTTTTATATACTTATCAGTGACTAAGCTGCATGGAATAGACATGCTTATCATTTAGAAGTCATTAACTTTGCTTTCTCAGTACTGTGGGGTTGTGTTTATTTTTCTTTAAGTCAGATAACTTTTTTTGTGTTGTTGTTTTCTAGTCTGAGTTCAAGCTCCAAATAAAGTATGTTTAATTTCTAATCATAGTCATAGAATTAAGTTTACTTTTAAAACTTGCTAATCCATAGTAATAAAAAATCATACCCAAATAACTGATGTTCTCTAAAGTAGGTAAATGTACAAAAAGTAAGAGAGAGAAAAGCTCTTTTACAAAAGTGACTAATTTTCATTTGATTTTGTTAGACTCGAATTTGAGCGGCAGCAGCGTGAAGAACTTGAAAAATTAGAAAGCAAAAGGTAAGCAACATGGGTTACTATGTTTTAACACTACTGTAGTTGTGGATTCGTGTGTTAATGTCCTAGACCAATTTCATCTATGTCTATTTCAATACCTCACTCTATCTCTGTTATTTACATGTCTAATGACTATAGGCCATTTTCTTTAGCTGGTTAGTTTTACTTCATATTTCAATTTTTAAAATAGTTCATTTTCAAATACTTGTGAGAAAGGAGAAATAGAGCCAGTAGGCAAATTGAGTATACTCATTTAATTATGCCAAATGCATACTTGTTTAAATTTAACTCAAAAATACATCTTCCTTAAAAATATCAAGTTAGTTTTTATGACAATTCCCCTTCCTTATGCCTCCGCCCTCTTAAACATCTTTCCTGATGCTGGTTGGCCATCTCTATTTCCCTCTAAGCTTCTTCACATTCCTCATTCACTTTTCTGCTGGTGTGTGTGAATGTGTGGTTAGTTTATTGATTTGGAAAGTTTTTATGTGTTCTGAATATAATTATTTGATAAATATCTCCTTTTTTTCCTCCTGTTCTATTTAACAGCTCAAGAAATGGACTAAGCCACTTGAGATAGAAACTAAGGCCATAGAAATATTTACAAAGTGACTATATATTTTCTAGAACCGGGAGTTTAGTTAGATGTTACAGATGAATTCGTTTCCAGCATCATATAAGACAGATCCTTGATGGTCCCGGACGAAGGCCATCATCCGTTCCCTTACAGACCCGTGTTCTTGCTTTGTAGGCCATCCCACCCCTGAAACATTGAGTTAGCACCCAGTGGGGGTGGTTTGTTCTCCTAGACACAAAGCATGACATGTAGCCCCAGGAGTTGTGCACTTAAGTATTCTAATGAAGATTCTGTTATATTCCGTGTTGTGTATTAATAAGCTAGTATTTAGGGCCACTTGGTTATTAATAATTTCTCTGAGATAGTGATTAAATGCTAAATAGCATGTAGTTATTTGAGCAGGAACAATGGACTGTCGGTTATCTTGAGTTTGGTATTTGACCCCAATGAACTGAAGAGAGCATAAGCGTTTTTGTTTAATGTCATCTCGTTAGCTGAATTTGTTGCATTTTAACCATTGGGTTGAATAAAACTATTCACATTTAAATTTAAATTGGGCATGCTTCTTTCTCTTTGAGCTCAGGGGGCTTTTAAAATTATATCATGCATAACACATTATGCTTATAGACTCTACAAAGACATGATATCAGAGGCTACTTCAAGAGATTAGGCAAATGATATGTTGGACAGTTAGAGAGTAAAAAAAAAAAATCACACAGCCTGCTATTGGAAAGGAAAAGCAAAGCAGTTCTCCCTCATTTTTATTGCATCAAAGAGCTTGGCTTTAGTATATCGGACATGCATTTTCAGAGCTTTTCAGAGCATTTCAGTACGGGGAGAGAGCAACATTTGAATACGGTGTTCAAGTGATGACCAGTCAACTTTGTGCATTTCAGGAAACTCATAGAGGAAATGGAGGAGAAGCAGAAATCCGACAAGGCCGCGCTGGAGCGCATGCAGCAGGAGGTGGAGAGCCAGCGCAAGGAGACGGAGATCGTCCAGCGCCAGATCCGCAAGCAGGAGGAGAGCCTCAAGCGCCGCAGCTTCCACATCGAGAGCCGGCTCAAGGACCTGCTCGCCGAGAAGGAGAGGTTTGAAGAGGAAAGGCTGCGGGAGCAGCAGGAAATGGAGCTGCAGAAGAAGAAGCAGGAAGAAGAGCGCTTCCTCCGGGTCAAAGAGGAACTCCAGCGGCTGCAGGAACTCAACCACAGCGAGAAGGCCGAGAAGACGCAGATATTTGAAGAGCTGGACCGGCTCAAAAGGGAAAAGGATGAGCAGTGTGCCAAGCTGGAACTGGAAAAAAAGAGGCTGGAGGAGCAAGAAAAGGAGCAGGTCCTGCTCGTGGCCCACCTGGAGGAGCAGCTTCGCGAGAAGCAGGAGATGATCCGACTCCTGCGGCGCGGAGGGGTGCAGCGGGTGGAGGAGGAGCGCAGGGACCTGGAGGGCATCCGGGCGTCCCTGCTGCGGGTGAAGGAAGCCCGCGATGAGGGCGACGAGGACGGCGAGGAGCTGGAAAGGGCTCAGCTGCATTTCTTAGAGTTCAAGAGAAGGCAGCTGGTCAAGCTAGCCAACTTGGAGAAGGACCTGGTGCAGCAGAAGGACCTTCTGAAAAAAGAAGTGGAAGAAGAACAGGAAATTCTAGAACGGTTAAAATCTGAAAACGAGGAGGACCCTAGGTTGTGGGGGGAAAATGATGATGGTGTCACATATGTCCCCCAGACGGCTCAACATTTAGAGAAAATAAAGCCAGCAGAGTGTAGGCTGCAATATAAAGAGCGCCAGCTCCAGTACCTCCTGCAGAATCATCTGCCGACTCTGTTAGAGGAAAAGCAGAGAGCCTTTGAAATCCTCGACAGAGGCCCTCTGGGCTTAGACAACACTCTTTATCAAGTAGAAAAAGAAATGGAAGAAAAAGAAGAGCAGCTTGCCCAGTACCAAGCCAACGCGAGCCAGCTGCAGAAGCTCCAAGCCACTTTTGAATTCACGGCCAACATTGCCCGGCAGGAAGAAAAAGTGAGGAAAAAGGAAAAGGAGATTCTGGAATCGCGGGAGAAGCAGCAGCGGGAGGCGCTGGAGCGCGCCGTGGCCAGGCTGGAGAGGAGGCACTCGGCCCTGCAGCGGCGCTCCACCCTGGGCCTGGAGATGGAGGAGCAGAGGCAGAAGCTGGCCACCCTGAGCAGCAGCAGCAGCGAGCAGTCAGGGCTGCAGGCCAGCCTGGAAGCCGAGCAGGAGGCCCTGGAGAAGGACCGGGAGAGGTGAGATGGGGACAGGAGGGCACGGCAGAACACTGGTGCCCGGCCTTTGCGCATTGTCTCCCCCTCACAGTGTGTCTAGCACTATCTTTTTATAAAGTAATTAATTTAGCCCTAACCGGTTTGGCTCAGTGGATAGAGCATTGGTCTGCGGACTCAAGGATCCTGGGTTCGATTCTGGTCAAGGGCATGTACCTTGGTTGCAGGCACATCCCCAGTGGGGGAGTGTGCAGGGGGCAGCTGATCGATGTTTCTCTCTCATTGATGTTTCTAACTCTCTGTCCCTCTCTCTTCCTCGCTGTGAAAAATCAATAAAATATATTTAAAGTAATTCATTTAGCTTTTATATTCTCTAGTACGTAGGCAAATGCTTATTTGCCTGAGGAAAATAACTCTAAACATTCTTTACTTCCTTCTTAGGATCCTTGTTCTAGAATCATTGGCCTAAAGTTGAAAGCAACACACAAACACAAACAAAAAAAGCCCTTGTCATTACCCCGCTGACCTATGGAATGCATACTTTTTAATATTTGATAAATACAGAAGACTGAAAGCTTCTAGTCTTGATTCCTTCCTCCTTTTCCTTTCTTCCTTCTGCTCTGTCTCTCCTCTCCACGCACCCCTCTCCTCCCCATCACTGCTGGCTTGGGATCTGTCACCCATTTACCCTTATAGGGAGGGGTGGATGAGATCGGGGGTCTGTGCATTTTCTTAGCTCATAGCGCCAAACCTTTGGTCAGTTGAGATCTTAACTGAAGCCCAGGTTGGAGAGCATGCAACGCTGCCCCCACCTCAGCATTTCTCACATCCAGAGCCCTCCTGTAGGGGCTGCAACAGAAGCCCCGTCTGCTGCCCTGTAGGAGCCCATCTTGGCATTGGCAGGGGCCTGGGATCCATGTCAGGCAAGGCCTGCTCTGAGGTTGTTGCTGGAGCCTCCATCCATCATTTTTCCTGGAAAGGTCAGGACAACCTCCTTTCAAATGACCGGCTTCTACTGTGAATTCTATTTACAGTTACCCTGGTAATTCCTGCAGGCAAAAACGGTTACAAATAACAATCAAAAACCATAATGCTATTACTTCAGAGAAATAGGCTGGAGGTTCATGAATAGGACTGCAGGTGTATTATATAAACAAAATTGTGGGACAAAGCTGCGGCCCCAGGAAATTTAAAGTAGTGGAGAGCACGCTCTCAGTTTGTGTCCTGCAGTGTGCAGTAGGAGTGCAGCCTGAGCTTTTAACTTGCTGCCCCTGGCTTTTGTCAACAGGCTTCACTCCCTGGCCATTTAGTATTAATACTCTATTATAGCAGAAGTGATAATGTCAGCATTGCTCTAGCAGCCACACAGAGGAGGCTTTCAGCTTCCTGTGTTTGGATGGAGTAGGCTTGGCTACTCCTAATTCAGGCCAACACATCTGAGCTCTTTGTTCTGGCCGTGATGCTCCTGAGCCTTTTTTTGGGTTTATCTTTCTGGGTTTCTCATGGCTAAGCCAGGGCCTGCCATGAAGCCTGTCTTGACCACTCGTGAAATCCACAAGTGTGAAGTATTAAATTCCTGTGGAACCACACTGGAAACAGTGTACTGCACTTGGCTTTGCCTAGTGGTTGTTTGCGAGCAAAATGTAACCCATTTTCTGTCTTTTTTTCTCTTTTTTTTCTACCCAGTATTTATATAACCACTCGGGACAAGTGTCAGGTGGAAAGTGGCAGAGCTGCAACTTGAATCTAGGTCTGCTTACCTCCAGACTCTTGTCCTCTTGTCCTCTTGTCCGCTGACACACAGCTGCTGCCAGGCAGGCGGCTCTTCCATGTGCCCCAACCCCTCCTATAAATCCTGCTCGGCCTTCAGGGCCCCCTTCAACCTCTGCTCTGTCTTTTCCACAGTCCTGGTCCCGCAGGCTTTGAACAACTCCACTGGGTGTCATCTTAATTATAACCATTGGCAGTTACCTACTTATATTCGGCTCCTTTTCCTTACGATCTCCGAGACTCTCAGTATTGTTCCCTGGTCGCTGGCCCACCCACCTGGCCCCTAACATCGTTCTCCTATGCTCATTCCCTTGCCTTTTGAAAATGTGTGCTCTGCAAGGTGACGCTCAGTAAGTACTTGCTGATCAGTAGACAGATGAAAGGCTGAGTTAAGCAGGGCATTGCCTCCCATGGACCCGTGAGTGCTAGCCTGGTGACCCCACAGTCTAATTTCAGGAGTTCACAACATGGCTTTCAGGTTTAGGACAGAGCAATCAAATTGCTGCTGGTGACATCAGAGAGCTGGCAGTGTTATGGTGTGTCAACATCTGAAGCTAGAATCCATCATTTTTGGAGCTGAATCAATTTGGAGAAACTAGTTTATGCTCTCATTTGATACCTAAAGACATTGAGACCCATATTTCATTAACTTGCTCCAGTTCACACCCCATGTGGGCCACAGCCCCTAGCTGAGTCTAGTGTTTTCTGGGACCAAATACACTGGCAGACTTGGTCCCCTAGCCCAAGCATGTCAAACTCGCGGCCGGCGGGCCGCATGCCTCATTTATAGCTGGCTGCAAGTTTGACATGCTTGCAATGATGGCTCTGGATTCAAGTGTGCCTGTGTCAGTGGCAGAACAACCTCACAGACACTTGACCTCATGTTAGAGGCATCATGGACGATAAATGTTTGATTCCACAGTTTACAATTTGTATGAGTTTCCTGAGATACTCAGCCTGCTTTCCTAGACTTGTCATCTTTTTGCCTTTTCCATACCCTCTGCCTAGGCAAAGTGGATTCCTGGTTTCCATAGCTTAGCTTCTGTGTTCATGTTGCTTTCTGTATCTGGACAACTCTCTGCCACTATCCCCAGAGATTCGAATTCCCACTGGTCTCTGAAGATTCAACTTAAACCTACCTTGACCATGAAGATTCTTCAAGATTGGTGGTTTTAAAAACTTCTTGAAAGTACAGATCTCTTTTCTCAAACAGAAATATTAAGTGGGATCTCAATATATAGTAAACAACTGTTTTATTGAAGGCAGGGTAGGGGGCCCAGAATCCTGCACATCTACCTCTGAGCATTTGCTTGGAGCACAGTGGGAATCTTTGCCCTTGATGGGAAAATGCTCCAGTTTTTGAATACCTAAAGTACTTGTTATGAACCCCTTTTGTGGCCCATTATCACCATATACTTTATCTCTCAGGTATGTGACACATTTTCTGTTAGGCGGTAAAGATCTTTGCATAGACTTTGTCTGGATCCCCCATGGTTTCTAGAACAATGTTCCGATTGGTGATGATGCTCAGAAAATACCTTTAATGAATGAATTCATGTAACTTCCATCTCTGTAGGTTGGAACATGAAATCCAGCAGCTGAAGCAGAAGATCTATGAAGTCGATGGTGTTCAGAAAGGGCATTTCGGTACTGTGGATGGAAAGGCTGCTTCTTCCAGCTTGTCATCCAACATTGAAAAATCTCACCTGGTTCCTCTGATGGACGCCAGGTATTGGACATTAAACTGTCATCATTTCGGATGTGATTCAATGAGTCGCTGTCCCTCTTATTGGCCAGTTTACGTATGGAGGGCTCTATAACAGGTGGCAAGTAATTCATGACCCTAAGATGTGCTTTGTCTCCATCAACCACTCCCTGGCCAATAGTGGGTTGAGTTATCATTTAAAGGGAACCAAAGACCTGAAAAATGGCCAACTAAATCCAAGTAATGCTGGTGCAAGTAGTTTTGTGAGAAAACAGAACTAAAAGGTCCTGGGAAACCCACTCATCAAGAAGGTAGTGATGCAAGGCCCAGTTGAGAGGAACAAAGAAATAGCAATAATTGAATCATACCAAGAAGAAGGACCTTATGCTGACAGTTAATTTATAAAAGTCATGATTACAAACAGATGAAGTCTGTTACCAAAGCTGTTCCAGTATATTCAGAATGATCAAAAATAGCATACTTATATACCTGATGGATACTATAATGAAATGACTTTCAACTTGGGTGGCATTGTTAATTGCTCTGTGGTTTAGACACTCCGATAAATTGACTCAATCATTCTTTAGCTATAAGGAACTTGATTATTTTTTTCAACCCATCTATGTTATGGGGATATTTCAAAGTGGACAGTCCTGAGCCCTGGGTATTAGGAGGTAAGTATTTGGATATCAAAATGTATTCAGAATAGTATGAGCTTCTGTAGCCCTCTGAAGTTAGGGCTGCATATTCCACTGGGATAATTTAAAAATTAAAAGTCCAGTGAGGCAATTCATTTGTAAGTGGCCTTGGCTCAGGTTCAGTTACACATGATTTTATTTTCAGTACTAAAAGGTAAATACTGCACTTCATTACGCTAACTCCATTCTTTTGTCCTACCTTACCTGTCACATTAACCCCTTTAGCTAGCATTTCAGAAAATCATTTTGCTGTGGTCTGTTCTACAAAAAAAATATTTATGGAACTATGCATGTGCTTAAAAAGGTGAAATTAGATGTGTTTTTAAATGTGGTAAAATAAAAACATGCCAAACAGTTCATTTAAGCTAATCCACCTAGGGAGGGATTAGCAGAGTAAGACTTCCATCTGAGCAGTCTGAACCACTAGAAGGATTTTAGATAGAAGTAAAAATCTGAAGTCTTGCCCTAACCGGTTTGGCTCAGTGAATGGAGTGTTGGCCTGGGGACTGAAGAGTCCCAGGTTCGATTCCGGTCAAGGGCATGTACCTTGGTTGTGGGCACATCCCCAGTAGGGGGTGTGCGGGAGCAGCTGATCGATGTTTCTCTCCCATTGATGTTTCTAGCTCTCTGTCCCTCTCCTTTTCTCTTTGTAAAAAGTCAATAAAATATATATTTTAAAAAAATCTGTAGTCTTGGTTTCTCTGGGTTAATGGTTGTACTTCATACAGTTTCACCTGCATTCTATGGGGTATGAACTATTTAACTGACAAATGCCTCAAAAGTCAACTGTTTCTGGTTTCCTCTGTCTTGGTTCTGAGACAAACATTTCAGACAGTAGAGATTTAAAATGTGGTCTCTCCTGGCCAGGTGTACATAACCCAGTTGGAGACAAAAGATAGAACAGGAACAATGCAAGACATTGTTTCATCGGAAGAGTATATGTTCACTTTTTCCCCCCTTTTACTCCTCTTTAATGACTTTGTGATGTGAGTGATAACTATCACTGTTTTCAGGGCTCAGTGCATGAAGTGTTGGGTCTCAGAGTTAGTGACTCATGGTTGGAGGCTGAAACAGGTGTCTGTGATTCTCCCCTTCTTTGTAGCAGGGGTTCTGAAGGAAATCCAGGAGAGAGTTGGATGGGATCACTCAGATGTCCTTCCAGTCTTAAGATTCTGTTATCCAGTCAGTTCTCTCTCATTTGGAGAGAACACAGATAGTGAACACGTGGCTCTAGATTTCTTAGAAAGTAGAAAATGTTTAAGATGCAAAGTAGTTATGTTTGCCATTTAAAATGAGAAAGTTTGCCCTGCCAGCATTGCTCAGTGGTTGAGCATTATATTAGAGATATAATATGGAAATGCTATGAGTTGCAGGCTCTGTCCCCAGCGGATAGGGGGAGACCAGGAGGAGGGCAATGCAGGAGGCAGCTAATCAATGATTCTCTGCATATTGATGTTTCTGTCTCTCTCTCTCTCTTCCTCTCTGAAATCAATAAAATATATATTAAAAAATAAAACGAGAAAGTTCCCAGTTATGAAGAGCATAGTAAAAATGGTATCTCAAATGCTCTGTGTGCTTAGAAGTGTTCAATACCCCTGTCTCCTTGTTCCCAGGGTCAGTGCTTACATTGAAGAGGAAGTCCAAAGGCGTCTTCAGGATTTGCATCATGTGATTTGCAGTGACAGCAGTGTATCTGCAGACATGACAAAGGTGAGCTGAGGAAACCATAGTAACGCAGTCAGGTGTTTTTAAGACAAGCTTTCAATAGGTTATTGGTGGTAGTGGTGGGACCTTCTGTTACTGTTTCTCAGTAAGAAAATTGAGATGCAAATGTTCTAGAAAAATTAAATATTGGGTGGAGCCTATTTACAAATAGTGTGAGTTCAAAAGTAAGTTTATTTATTGTAAAGTTTTGAATTTCTGGAGGAAATTCTTAAGTGAATATAAAGTTTCCTAAAATGTTTTATTTACTTAGTTTGATTTATAATAAGTCTACCTGTAACATTTTTCTGTTTTCTCCAAAAATACGAACCAATTTCACCTGAAACTAATACAAAATAATATTGAAAGTAAGCTGTAATTGAAAAAAAAATTTAAATAAAAATAAATACAACCAATTTCTCTAAGTATTTAATTTGCCTGATGAATATTTCAGGTAGAAAAAAAATTGCCTTTGAGAAAATACATATTTGCAACTTGATTTTTATCAAAATAAAAGCATTGCATTTCTATCTTGCAACTTCAAGAATTGTCCTAAGGAAAACCTTGCTTTTAATATTATTCTTAGACATTTAAGATTCAGAATAAATGGTTCAATTCTATTACAGGAAGATGATCGATAGAGTCATGTTTACCATAGAATATAAATTCTATAGAAAAATTGTTATTGTTGAATGACAAGTATGTTTCTTTAGAATTTTGCTCCCATAAATATTTCTAATCAAATCATATTTTTTCTCCTCTATGAACACACCATAATTTAATTTAGAGGATTTTTTCTTTTCTTTTCAGAATAATGAGAAGCTTCACAATGGTACCATTCAACGTAAGCTAAAATATGAGGTAGGTAATGATTTTTCAGATTGATAGGGTCGCCTTAAATTATGGCATGCTCATGAGATTAAATTTTCTTAATGTTTAGTTGCATAATTAGAACTTTGATGTTCCAGTGAGATTAATGGCTAATAGGGAAGACAAGCTATTCTATGGACTCAAAATTAAATGGGCTCCTGCAGATTCAAAACTGCTTTGACTTTGTTTGAGTGGCATGTAACTGTGGTGGAGGCACTTTCCCTAGTTTTTCATTGGCAACAGTATCCTTTCTCTTGGTTTGCATTTGAAAGGCAGATTTATATAACCAGCATTATATATGGTGTTTAGAAATGAAACTGAGTACTTCTCAATATTTTTAAATCCTGCTTACTTTATAGACTGAGTTGGCAGTAGTACAAAGGAAACTCTTTGTTGATTAGCTTATTTCACTATTGGATTGTCAAACTCAGGTTTATTGAGCATACAATTTCTAAGGGCTTACTTGTATTTTTCTCCACTGAGGGTCTTGTCCTTCCCATACATTCCTAAAGAAAACACACACACACACACACACACACACACACACACACACACAGAAAACAACTGGTAGGTGAAACAAGTCTTACAGATGGTGTTTCTAAATTACTGAACAGCGAGTGAGAGGTGGAAACATGTGTGTTCCACAGTAGGCTTAACTGACTCTGGCCACTGCCATGTTCTCCTTCCAATCATCTAGTAATGGCATTATCTTCCTCTGGACATCCATTTCTTTAGCCAATAACTTGGTGAAGAGCAGGCTGTTGCCTTTCATTTCTTTGTATCAGTAGTGGCTGGCCTTTGACAAGGCTGGTTTGTAAATAGGGTAATATCAGTCTAACCAGATAGATAAAATTAAGAAATCTTATCAAATGAACCAGGAAGCAAGAGAAGGTTGGAATACCTGTCAGTTTCTTTTGGCCTAGCTGTTGTATTTTCATTAAGTATACCCTGACTACTTTTACAGTCTTAACATATGGTCATGGACTCATTTGTACAACTAAATTTGACCTTTTGAAAACTGACCCAAATGACTTAGGATTTATTTTAGAGTGAATGAAATATTAGACCAGGAAATGGATACTGTAGATCAATTCCATCCAAGGCACTTCTGTAAAATTACTCAGCAATTTATTAGAGATATAATATGGAAATTGATGTTCTATATGTGAATCAAATCATATATTTTTAAATCATGTCTCAATCAATATGAATGGCTTAGGCTTGTGATTTAGCCTCTGAATCAATCCATACAATGAAAGCAATGACTGCAAGAATCTTCATGTGCAAAAGAATCACAAAGGTTGCTACTACATCCCCATTTCAACTGTTTTTGACATCTTGAACAGAAAGAGTATCTTGCCCAACTGCTGCCTAAAGATGTCACTGACCCTTCCACCAGAGAAGAGAGGAGGGAGGTGGATCAGAACAACCACAAGAGCGATCCCATGATTTGGAGCATCTCAGACGCTACAATTTTCTCTTCAGCATCAGGAGAGAGAATCCACTACCCAGGGGGTCAGCCCTCAGCACCAGGAGTGCTGCAGAACAGTGATTGCAAATATAGTTGTCCTGAGCGCATAGGTGGCTGTCAAACAAAAGGTCTATCTAAAATCTCTCTTCTTAATGAAGACAACACCAGCAATGCAGAACATTTTCAGGTTAAATCAGAAAATTTCAGTGAGCTGATGACTCATAAAGATGAACACAGCTTGGAAATTGAATCCAGCTGGACTTTGCTGCAACATACGTGCCGAGAAGTGTCTATAAATAGTGGCAACAAGCAGACCAGGCAAAGCAAGTTACTCTATTGTGTCTTCTCTGAAAGTGTTTCTAGCGAGGAGAGTGAATCTGCTGGCATTTCTCAGAGTTCACCAGCCTCAAAGTTGTGTAGTAAGCAGCACACTGAGGAAGAGTTAGCTTCTAAAAAAGTTAAGCCTCCAGAGTCACCGATAAATATCAGGACAGAAGAGAACAGTGGATTGGGATATTTTTACCGCAGGTTCTGCAACCTGTATAAAGGTACTAGCAGTCAACTGCTACAGACTGGCACAAAGGTAATCAGCCAAACCAGGCAGGTGGGGAGCCTTTGGGACCCCAGTGGGCTCACCTCCCAAGTAAGAACATACATCAGAAGACTGCCCTTGATGAAGCACTTACCCCAGTACCTGCCCTTGACGTCACACTGGGCATCATCAGAATCTCATTCTCTTCCTGCAGAATATCAGGTTGGCAGCAGCCCCAGTGAGGAGGCAGAGGCCATCAGGCCAGCAGGGAGCATGGGGCCTTACAGAGTGCCAGGCCTCACAGCTGCAGAGGTACCAGGTTCCTCTCCAAGCTCAGTTGTCCACCTGGAATCTGAAGAAGCTGGAAGGATCTCTGCATTTAAGCAGACCCTTGTGCAGTTCCCAGATCAAATGCAGAAACTTCAAGAGTGTCCTTTAAAAGACTTTCTCAAGCATCTGGTTTGTTTTCTACCAGGACTTTTGGCTGACATGCATGAAGTCAGAGGCATTTACTGGCTTTCTGTGGCTAACTGCACAGAACCTGACCCCCAGCCAGCGTGTCTGCTCCTGCTTCCTTCAACTTTATATGCTTTAGTCCTGTCAGACACCCACCTGGGCTCCATGGACATTTTTCATGCTCTGTCTCTCTCAGGACTACGGGAGATTCAAATTGGCTTTGGTGGGCAGAGCATTCGATTCCTGGGTTCTGCAGAGAGTCTCCTGCTCACTGTATTTAGTTACAACAAAAACCTCTGTCAACAAATATGCCGTGACCTTCTGTGTGTCCTGATGCCAGAGTCTGATGCCACTGCCTGCTCAAGTCACCCTTTGCTCCAGCAAGATCTGGTCCAGCTTTCTCTGGATTGGAAAGCAGAAATCCCGGATTTAGTTTTGTCAAACGGAATTTGGTTGTCCTCCAAATTCCAGAATACCATGGTTGACATGATTTACTTTCTCCATGGAAATATGGAAGTCAACATCCCCTCTCTGGCAGAGGTTCAGTTATTGCTCTACACAACAGTCAGAGTTGAAGATGATTCTGGCCAAAACCAGTGTCAGTCACTGGTCCTTCTGAACACCCACATCGCCCTTGTGAAGGAAGATCGAGTTTTCTATCCACACGTTAGGTCTCTAAACACACCTCCTCCACGAACACAATTTGATGTCACCAGATTTCGTGCTTTAAGTGAATTCCGGTGCATCGTCGTTCCAGAGAAGAGAACATTACCAGCAGTCCAACTTGTCTTCTTTCATAAACTGAAACTTGCATCAGATTCAAGAAAGAGTCTGTCTGAGCACTCTCAAGACACCCAGGATGTCCCGCTGTTCACCAGCCCCTTTTGTCTTCAGGGCAGTCGACATGTGGCCCCTGAGGTCTGGGATCTGACCCTCAACTCTCAGGATGAGGCTCTGTGGCTGATCTCACATTTGACAAGGCTGTAGGGAGGAGACTTGTGAAAACATTCTGCATATTCTTTGAGATCTATAAAGAACATAATTAAAGCAGTCAGGGACTATGAAGGTCTCAATAGTTAACTGATTTGAAAATGGAAAAATGCAGACCTCTAAAATGAAAGATTCAAACATATTAAATATCTACAATAAAATAAAAATAAGTCTTAGCATACTAATAAAATACTCTTATCACCTCCTTGCTTCATTTTCTTGAACCTGTAAATGTGGGTCTGCCTCATTATTTGTGAGGTGATTAAAGCATTTCAGATTGTGTTTGGCTTAATGTCAAGTTATCGTATGGTGGTGTGGAGTGGGTCTTTGCCTTCTGGATTCTGTCAGACTAATTTGTGCTGCCTGAAAAAGTGCCCAATTTGCCAGTGGCTTTCATGGACGTCCTCTGTTTTAGCTGTAATTAAGACAGCTCTGTAACAGAGCACATTGGTCATATATCAAGCTTTCCAAAGGACCCAGAGATTTCAAATGCCCTCCCCTCACTGCAATAGGTAGAATGAAGATACTACATATGCCCTGCAGTATCTTCACTCAGTTAATTTCCCTTTTCTCCTTTCAGTTTTTGTGACTATTCCTTTCCAACCTTTGTGGTTTCAGCTCCTTACCTGTTGGTTTATCTTTGACTATCTGCCCTCATGTACCAATCCTTTCTCTGAGCCCTTGTATTTCTGTCCTAGAATGGTTCTCATCTCTATGTCTTTTCTTAACAGCTTCTTTATGCCATCTTATCAGATATAGAGTCACCTCAGAAGGCATTCAAAACTTCTCCCTGGCTGTCCTCCCTCTTGTGTCTCATCTAACCCATCATTCATGACCTCTGATGTGCTGACCTGAGCCAGTTGGTTTGGCCTCCCTTCTGACCTGACTTCATGCCAAGGTCGGCCCTAGATAGGTCTCTCTCCTCACAAAGTTGTCAGTTGTCAGTTGTCCTCCTCCTCTGTAGAGGCTCAAAACTAGCCTCTTCAGAATTCTCCGCTCCTCAGTTTGACCCTATTTTATCCACCTCCATTCAACATTTCAATAAGGAATCAGGTTGCCTGTTTTATATCTATTTTTTATGTCATCTGACCCTGGGTTACTCTGCCAGTGTGCTTCTGTTTCTCAGATATGTGTGTTCTACTAAATTACTGAGTCTTAGAAAGAAGGAGGTTAATGTCTTAATTGCTCCATCCACTTTGATTCCTCTTCTGGCAAGGATCATGCCACACTGATGTAGCTACTCATTGAATGATGTATGTAGTTGAGCAAGTCAACTGTTCTGTTAAGTCATTCATTTCACCCCTGGCATGGTGGGTTATGTTCTGTTCTGGTCAGACCTTTGGATAATGGTCAATGATAATGTTGTAGCACACTCCCTCTTCATTTATCTTCCTAATTGAACATGGGGACAGTGTCCAAGCTTCACCCATCCAGAAACTTACCATCTCCCTTTGGCAAAGAAATGTAGAGCCTCCCTCTTTCCAGCATCAGAGCTAACAACAAGCTACTTGTCTACATTTTCCTTATTAATTTTCCTCTACCCAGGTTGTGGGGAAGTGAATAGGAAAAGGCAGAAAACTGGAGAGTGCATGAAGCTCCACACACAGGTGGCTACAGCCCTGTTTGTGGTGGCCAAGTGGAAGCTTTTTGAGACAATAGAATTGAGTTGTTTTTAGGTAAAGCCTGTTTTTGTCACCCCCACAACTCCCCACCACCACACACACAGACACTTGTACACACCCTATTGCCATATAAATGAAGGCTTTTGAATCTATGATGAGCACATCATGAAAATTACTTTGTCACATTCTTGACTGGTAGATCTACCATGGAAAAATATCAAAAATAAACCATGATAGAGGAGTTTAACATGACGGAAGTCAGTACCAGAGTGAGGGTTAGAGTGTGAGTGGGTGAGCATGTGTGAGGGAGAGTATGTGTGCTTATGAGTGTGGTGGGCATATGTCTGGTGTGGGGGAACTTGGGGCAGGCAGTTTGTGTGCTTCTGGCTGGGGAGCCATTGGCTGCTCAGCCGGGCACTTCTCCTGCTTGAGATTGGATAATGAGCCATTTTGATCCTCCAGAAGATCCTCCCTGAGGACCATGAATATCCTCCTTGGGAAGAAGTTGGGGGAGTGGCCATGATCCAGTGCACTTAGATCACTGTCCAGTGCTCCAGATCCGCCACTGCAACCAGGCACTCCCTGCTCTGCCACCATGACATGGAATCCCCAGACACTGGGACTCACCACTGGGGAATCACGAGGAAAGGATCTAATGAAATAGTGGCAAGGAGTTTTACATATATAGAGTTCAAAGTAATGTTTACTAGTATAAGTATCCTCAACTTACCAAAAATTAGAAGCATTTTAATGAGCACAACAAGGAACTTAGTGGGAACTATATCAGCATGAAATGATGGGGTGATGAGGGTCTTGGAGGAGGAGGCGGAGTACGGGAGCAGGCTGAAGAGATTAATGGGAGGAAAAGGAGGACCTATGTAATACTTCCAACAATAAAGATTAAAAGGAAAGAATGGTTTAAAAGTTTAGAAAGCATAACTAAGAACCAATCAGAATTGAAAAATGGCAACTAAATTAAATAATACCCAGGAAGGAATCAACAATAGATGAGAAAAATCTGAGGACTGAATCAACAAATTAGAATACAAGATAGAGAAGAAACATCCATTCAGAGCAGCAATTAGCTATCTTTTAAAATTGCAGATGAAATAAAGTGCTTCCCATACCAAAAGAAAAAAAAATGCTAATGGAGTACATTACCACCAAACAGGCATTGCAAAAAACTACTAAAGGGACTAGGTCAAGAAGAAGAAAATAAGAGAAAGAGATAAACACAGGTATAAAGAAAAAAAATTGTAGCAAGTAAGTACCTATCAATAACAACCTTAAATGTAAATGGACTTAATGTTCCAATCATTCATATATACATATGAATATATATATATATATAGTTTACCAGAGAGTCACCTAGAACAAAAGATACACACAGACTAAAAATGAAGGGATGGAAAAAAATATTCCATGCAAATGGAAATAATAAAATAGTAATATTCAATTGGTATTGCTCAGTGGTTGAGCATTAATCTATGAACCAGGATGTCATGGTTCGATTCCTGGTCAGGGTAAAGCTCGTGTTGTGGGCACAACACCCAGTAGAAGATGTGTATGAGGCAGTCAGTCAGTGATTCTCATCATTGATGTTCCTATCACTCTCTCCCTGCCTCTCTCTGAAATCAATAAAAACATATTTTAAAAATAATAAAGAAAAAACTGAAGTAGCAATATGCATATCTGACAAAATAGACTTAAAAATAAAAGCCAAAATAAGATAAAAATAAGCTTTAACAAATTCAAGAAAAGTTAAATCATGTCAAGCATCCTCTTAGATCGCAATGGCATGAAACTAGAAATCCACTATAACTAAAAAAAAAATTGCCCTAGTTGGCATGGCTAAGTGGTTTGAGCATCAGCCTGTGCACCAAAGGGTTTTATGGTCAATTCCCAAGCACATACCTGGATTGCAGGGCCGATGCTCCCAGGTAGGGTGTGTGCAGGAGACAATCAATCAATGTGTCTCTCTCCCATTGATGTTTCTTTTTACCTTCCCTCTTTTTCCTCCTTCTCCCTTCCACTCTCTAACATCAGTGGGGAAAATATCCTCCTCAGGTGAAAATTAAAAAATAATAATAAAGAAGAAAAGAACCTCAAAAATATTTTAAAAATGGAGGCTAAATAGCATGTTATTAAACAATGAATTGGATTACCAATGAGATCAATGAAGAAATAAAAAACTTCTTGAAAACAAATGGAAATGATCTCACAACAACTCAAAATATATGGAGCACAGTAAAATCAGTCTTGAAAGGGAAGTTCATAGCATTACAGGCCTTCCTCAAGAAACATGAAAAATAAAATAAAATAGCAAACCCTACAACTAAAAGAATTAGAAAGAGAACAACAAGAAGTTCCCAGAATTAGTAGAAGGAAGGAAATAATAAAGGTGAGAACAGAAATAAATGACATAGAGACTAAAAAAACAATAAGATCAATGAAACCAAGAGCTGGTTCTTTGAAAATATAAACAAGATTGATTAACTCCTAGCCAGACTCATCAAGCAACAAAGAGCACCCAAATAAATCAGAAATGGAAGAAGTGAAGTAACAACTGACACCACAGAAATTTAAAGGATTGCAACAAAATACTATGAACAGCTATATGCCAACAAGCTGGAGAAAATAGACAAATTCCTAGAAAAAAATATAATCTTCCAAAAGTCAATCAGGAAGAATCATATAAACTTACTAGGTTGATAACAACTAATGAAATTGAAATTTTAATAATAATAATAAAACTACCAGCAAACAGAAGTCCTGAACCAGATGGCTTCACAGGGGAGTTTTACCAAACGTTCATAAAAGAACTAACGCCTATCCTCCTCAATCTATTCCAAAAAATCCAAGAGGAAGGAAGACTTCCAAGCTCTTTTTATGAGGCCAGCATTATACTAATTCCAAAACCAGATAAAGACACTACAAAGAGAATTACAGGCCAATATTCCGATGAATATAAGGTGCTAAAACCCTCAACAAAATATTAGCAATTTGGATTCAGCAATACATTAAAAAGATTATAAAGTGGGACTTATTCCAGGGATGCAAAGCTGGTACAATATTCACAAATTGATAACTGTGATACATCACATAAACAAAATGAAGAACAAAAATCACATGATTATATCAGTAGAAGAAAAACATTCAACAAAAATCTAACACCATTTTTTTAATATAAAATCTCAGAATTGTGGGAATAGAGGGATTATACCTGAACATAATAAAGACCATATATGACAAACCTCCAGCAAACATCATACTCAATGGGCAAAAACTAAAAGCCTTTTCCTTAAGAAGAGGAATTAGACAGGAATGTTTGCTTTCATCACTATTATTCAACATAGTATTGGAAGTCTTAGCTACATCAATCAGACAGGAAGAAAAAATAAAAGGTATCCAAATTGGAAAGGAGGAAATGAAACTGTCATTATTCACAGATGACATGCTATTGTACGTAGAAAACCCTAAATATTCCACCAAAAAACAACTAGCTTTAATAAATGAATTCAGCATAGTAGCAGGATATAAAATTAACATACAGAAATCAATCTACCAGTAATGATCTCTCAGAAAGATAAACTTAAAAAAATTCTATTTACCATTACAACAGGAAAAATAAGATACCTTAGAATAAGATTAACCAAAGAGATAAAGATGTGTATTCTAAAAACTACGGTATACTGAAAAAGGAAATAGAGGAAGATACAAAGGAAGAATATACCATGTTCATGGATTGGAAGAATTAACATCATTAAAGTGTCCCTACTACCCAAAGCAATCTGTAAATTCAATGCAATCCTTATTAAAATACCAATGGAATATTTCACAGATCTAGACCAAACACTCTAAAAATTTATATGGAACAAAAAAAGACCCCAAATAGCTGTAGCAATATTAAAAAAAGAAGAATACAGTTGGAAGGATAACAATACCAGATATCAAGTTATACTACAAAATAGCCTAGATTTTGCACAAGAACAGGCATACAGGTCAATAGAATAGAATAGAAACCCCGGAAATCAATCCACAACATTATGGTCAGTTAATATTTGACAAAGGGAAAGAACATGTGGAGTAAAAGACAGATTTATTCAATAAATGGTGCTTGGAAAATTGGACAGGTACATGCAAAAAAAAAAAAAATGAAAGTAGTTCACCAACTTATGTAATGTATAAGAACTAGCTCAAATTAGATAAAAGGCTTAAATTAAGTCATGAAACTATAAAAAATCCTAGAAGAAAACATGGACAGCAAAATCTCAGACAACTCACATAGCAGAATTTTCATTGATGCATCTAAGGCAAGAAAAACAAAGGGGAAGAAATAAGCAAATTAGACTACATGAAACTAAAAAGCTGCTGCACAGCAAAAGAAACTGGCATCAAAATGTAAAGGGAGAACATATTTGCCATTGATACATCTGATAGGTGGTTAATTTCCAAAATACATAAAGAACTCATATAAAAGTAAGCTTAATAAAAGTAAGACAAATAACCCAATTAAAAAATGGACAAAGGACCTAAATAGGCACTTCTCCAAAGAGACCATACAGATGGCCAATAGACATATGAAAAAATGCTCAACATCACTAATAATCAGAGAGATGCAAATTAAAACTACAATGAGGTATCACCTCACAACTCTCAGAATGGCTACCATCAACAAACAGCAGATGCTAGCAAAGATGTAGAGAAAAGGAAACCCTAGTACACTTCTGGTGAGAATACAGATTGTGTAGCCACTATGGACAGCAGTATGGAATTTTCTCAAAAAATAAAAAGTTGAACTGTTGTTTGACCCAGCGATCCCACTTCTAGGACTATATGCTAGGAAGTCTGAAACACCAGTCAGAATATATGCACTCCTATATTCATAGCAGTGATATTTATTATAGCTAAGATCTGGAAACAGCCTAAATGCCCATCAGTAGACCAGTGGATAAAAAAGCCATGGTACATTTAATGGAATACCATGGTATTCCATGCAGAAATGGAATACCATGCAGAAATAAAAAAAAAATGATTTCTTACCCTTAGTGACACCATGGGTGGACTTGGAGAGTATTATTCTGAATAAAAGAAGCATCAGCGAAAGACAAATATCACATGATCTCACTTGTAGGTAGAATCTAATGAAGATAATAAAGTGACCAGTAAAGTACATCATAGTATTGGTCTTGGTTGGGAGAGATGCTGGGAAGAGGGGAGTATAGGAGGGGAGAAGTTGGGGTTCATCTGCAATACTGTCAACAATAACATAAAACTTTAAAAAACATGATAGTCTTCTAATATCTTAATAATATATCTCCTAATTTATTTTTATATTTTTTACTTTTTTTAGCTAGTATATTTTGCACTACCTTTTTAAAAATTTTGCCCATTGAGTGTTTTCTCTTCATGATCACAAAAAGCATCAAGAAGTAGAATTTAAGATTCCAGCACAGGGATGCTATGGTTGGAAAGGAAACAATACATAGGAAGTATAAAATTTTAACAAGGAGTGATAAATATTAAACAGGCTTCGTAAGTTAAAAAACATAATTCTATTGTGTGATAAATTATGTTTTTTCATATTATCTATACATGGAGCATGCAGCAAATATAAGCATTGCATACAAATCATCTTATTCATTATAACTTTCCAGTCTGCTTTATGATCTAGGTAGGTCACAATGAGGATTACATTTGGAGCTCACCGCATAAAAGAAGTAACCTCCAGCATTCAAATTTCACATGTCACTTCTCTCACCTAAGCACGCTTTTTACTTTGAGATAAAATATCATCTTCGATGTGAGAATTTGATGTACTGTCCATGGAGTAAGTGGTAAGGTTGTCATACTTCCCGTAGCAGCCAGGGGAGTAGTGTCTGTGCCTTTGGCCACCGTGACTTCCATCCTAGCAGCCCCCTTTGGCTCCACTGCTTCATTTCTCAGGAGTTCTGAGCCCAGGGCACTCCTGTAGTGGAGCAGGTATGAGATTCTCGGCATCCAGCTTAATGTGACATCTCAGTTGTAATGAGTTTCTGCACCGGGAAAGAAAATAGGTTCATACATACTTTATGTGGCGTTTTGCATTGTTATAATATAGCTATAAACATTTACATTGTGGCTTATTAAAGCATCCTACATAAGACCCCTTTGAATACTTTTTGAAACAAGTGATTTCATCTGAATTTGATTAAAATCCATTTTGCTCACAACTCCCTGTTTTGCAAGCTTGTGGTGAATGGATGGATTTATTTAGGCTTTGTTGAAAAACATTTCAAACAGTTCATCTCCCTTTCATTACTTAAAACAATGTATGTGCATCCTTTGAAGAGACTACTTAGGCCTTCCAGCATAATTATGGTAATTTTTGTTAACATTCTTTTTCCTACATGATGTAACATTTTGAATGATAAATAGATTACAGCACTGTTATTAATGCTTCTTTGATGGTCAAGCAGTCTCACTGGCAGACCAATTTTTAACGTTTTAATTTTAATGTATTTATAGAGCCTCCATATGCATCTTGGACAATTCTTCATCGTTCTTTAAAATATATTTCAGCTATTGCCAAATAACAAACAGCCTCCAAAATTGTGGTGACATACAAAAAAGCCCTTTTATTTCTCACGGTTGGTTTACAGATGGGTAGAGGTGCCTCTGTTGTAAGTTACAGGTCATCTGTAATCAGTTAAAGTTAGTCTGCTCCACGTTCTCATTGTCGGGTCTATGTTGAAGGGCCAGTGGCCATCATGATGATGACAGAAGCAGAAAAGGGCAACCATGCCTCATGTCTTCTAATGTCACATTGGCTAACACAAGTCACACGGCTGAGTCCAAAGTCAAGGAGAAGGCAACACACTCCATCCACCTAGTAGCCATGACGTGACTAAGGCTACATATGTTACTACTACAAGAGAGAGAAGAAATGGGACCAATAATTCAGTTGACAACATACATATTAGGTCAAGGTTCCCAAGGCTATTGAAGATAAAGTTCAGATAAAACTTTGGGAATTTTTCCTAACGGAAAATAGTCATAGTGAGAACATATTCTATAGGACATTTCAAGTTATTTAGTTCAACTTGCTTTCCAATTCAGTCTTTACTTGGCATGGCCATGGTTGGGCTAATCACTGTCTACCTCAGAAGCAGTTTATGCTTTGGGACCTGTTCTCATTGTTGGACCATTCCTTCCATAATCCTCCTTATTGTGATCTCCATCTTCAGAGTCTGTCTGTCCATGGCACTCATCCGCAGCAGAGCAGAACAAGTGTGTTCCACAATCTGTATTCTCACAGCCCATCAAAGAGCACGGTTATCTTACCTCCTAAAATTCTTTACCTCCATTACCCATCAGTTCCTCTCCTGTTTCTTTTTTCCTTTTTTTAAATCTTTATTGTTCATATTATTACAGTTGTTTCTCCCCCCACCCATATCTCCCCTTCTCCCAGTTCCCACCCCACCCTCTGCCCTTATCCCTCCCAACTGTCCTCATCCATAGGTGTACAATTTTTGTCCAGTCTCTTCTCATACCCCCAACACCCTTTTCCCCCTGAGATTTGTCATATGCCCCTGATTCGATTCTATTCACCAATTTATCCTGTTCATCATATTTTTTTATTCACTTGATTTTGAGGTTCACTTGTTGATAGATATGTATTTGTTGTTCATAATTTTTATCTTTACTTTTTCTTCTTCTTCCTCTTCTCAAAGGATACCTTTCAGCATTTCATATAATACTGGTTGGGTGGTGGTGAACTCTTTTAGCTTTTTCTTGTCTGTGAAGCTCTTTGTCTGACCTTCAATTCTGAATGATAGCTTTGCTGGGTAAAGTAATCTTGGTTGTAGATTCTTGCTATTCATCACTTTGAATATTTCTTGCCACTCCCTTCTGGCCTACAAAGTTTCTGTTGAGAAATCAGCTGACAGTCGTGTGGGTGCCCCCTTGTAGGTAACTAACTGCTTTTCTCTTGCTGCTTTTAAGATTCTCTCCTTGTCTTTTGCCCTTGACATTTTAATTATGATGTGTCTTGGTGAGGTCCTCCTTGGATTCCTTTTGTTTGGGGTTCTCTGTGCTTCCTGGACTTACAAGTCCATTTCTTTCACCAGGTAGGGGAAGTTTTCTGTCAGTATTTCTTCAAACAGGTTTTCTATATCTTGCTCTCTCTCTCTTTTTCTAGCACGCCTATAATTCTGATGTTGGTACACTTGAAGTTGTCCCAGATACTCCTTACACTATCTTCATATTTTTGGATTCTTTTTGCTTTTTGCTTTTCCAGCTGGGTGGTTTTTGCTTCTTCATATTTCATATCTTTGACTTGATTCTTGCGATCCTCTAGTCTGCTGTTGGATCTCTGTATATTATTCTTTATTTCAGTCAGTGTATGCTTAATTTCTAGCTGGTCCTTTTTCATATCCTCGAGAATCTCACTAAATTTCTTGGCAGTCTCTAGAATATTCTTGAAAAGCCTTATAACCATGGTTTTGAACTCTATATCCAGTCATTTGCTTTCCTCCATTTCTGTCATTTATGACCTGTTTCATTGTCTCTGCATTTTGGCTGCTTCCCTGTGTTGACAGAGTGGCTTTAATCAGCTATGTCTATGGTGGGAGAACTTATATGCTGGAGACACCCTTATGGGGCAAGACTTGCTTCAGTGGTGCTTTGGTGCCCACTGAGTCTGCCCCCTGAGTGTGTCCCTTATGAGTCTGAGGAGTTGTAGACTGGGTGATCCCTCTGACCACTGGGTACATAGTCTCTTGGAACTCCAAGGATGTGCTATTTTAGCTTCTGCCTGGGGCTTCCCAGCCTTTTATATGCAAAAGCCTCTGTGTACAGCTTGGTTGGGGAGGGGATTCTGGGAATCTACAGAGCAGAGCAACCAGCTATGGCCGATTTTCAGCCCTGCCCTAAGAGGCACCGAGTCTCAAGCCACTCAAGAGTTCCTCCCAGTGCCAGATGGTGCCAGACACTCCAGTTCCTCCCTGTATGATTCTGAGTCCCCAGAAACTTGCCTGGAACTGGAGTTCAGACCCATCGGGAGCTTGTGCTCCCTCCGGTACGAAATGCTGCCAGCCCTTTCTGCGAGCACCTTCGCGCGCGCCTCCATACCTCTGCACTTTATTTCCGCACCTCCTCTGCCTCTCATTCTCTTTCTAGTTGTATAATTTCCACTCAGCCAGCTTTTCTGTGGGTTTGGGTGGTGTCTGTTTTTTCTTTTCGTTGTGATTTTGAAATGGTTGTGCCCGGCAGTAATTCCGGTGTTCACTTATGCCGCCATCTTGGTTTCTCCCCTCTCCTGTTTCTTGCACAACAGTTTCCAAACCAACACCATCCAATCTCTTGTTGCTTGCACCCTGGTAATTTTGTAAAGCCTTTATAAGAAATGGAACTGAAAAATCCATTGGAGGGTAGGAAAGTGATTCATTGTAAACCATTCCTCTTGCCTTTTTAAGAAAGACATCTGGTTAAAATATTTTGTTGCTGAAGATGCAGTGGATTATAATGATAATAAGCCCAAGCATCCTTTGTATTGTGGTTTACAATGTACAGTTCTGTCTCATGCATTGTTCCTGGGAGCCCATGGTGATTCACCTGGGATGGAGAAATTGTCATCATCGATCTCCATTTCATGTTTGGGAATTTAACTCAGGAAGGATCACTTGACTGAGAATTGGAACTCAGACCCAGACCTTCTCCAGAATATATACATTCTTTCTGCAATGCCAGAGTCAACCTTCTAGTCATGGTTATTCTTGACATTGGGTAAATTTTAAAATTGATTTTTTTAAAAATAAAAGTGCCTATAATAGGGATGAGTATTTGGAAGAGTTGTTAAGTTGATTCTGACTTGAAAGGGTTTTTTTTTTGTTTGTTTTTTTGGAATTTCTAGACATTAAAGATTATTCTTTTTATGAGTTTGGAGGGTTTTTGTTTGTTTTTCCAAGACTTGCCTTACAAGTTTCTTTATATTTCCATTTTTCCTTGCATGGATCTGTCTTTTTCTTTTTTTCTTCTTTTCTCTGCATTTTTAAATCATATGGAAGAAAAATGTGGATACGGTTATAGTGTGACAATAGTATAAATAATCTTGTATAATCAGTGTTGTTTCTTAACTAGAAGGTTAAGGAGACAGTTTGTGCTTCAGAAACCTGATTAAGAGAATTCCCACTTCCTACTTCCATTTCTTCTGGACCTTAAACTTCAGCACAATTTGAATCAAAACAAGGTATCAGAACGGGAAAAAAAAACAGTGAATGAAAATGAGTGGTTCTTTTCGTGAATAATTAAAGATTGTAAAACTTGATTTTCCCTCCTAGGGGTTCTAAACTACATATCATTGTGTTTGGTAATGAGAACCACATAGCAGTTGTCACCATGTTCTCAGTCATTCCAGACCCATTATTTATATTTTAAATCATCCATTTAATGATGAGTTCTCTGAGAACAATGACCATCAAAGGTACTGACTTGTCTTTGGTGAGCTAGAGAAAGATGGCAACATTTTTAATCATTTCAAATGGAAACATTCATCAGGTAGCCAGTATCTCTAAGTCCTGAAACAGTGTTGATCAGCTCAGGTCTCTATGGATGGTAAGTGTCGTGGATTAGAAATGCTAGCCAAACCTTTTGTATTTACCCAAAGGCCACTAGAATAAATAAGACATTCCACAAGCGTCTGTCTAGCATGGTATCGTTTTCTGAGTAATTTATCCTTAAAGATGTCTATCAGAATTAAAGAAATACTCCTTACTTGATAACCCTTACTTCTGTTTTTGGATGTGAGTATTCTAAATTCACTTAAAAATAAAATAAGGTTGGCACCACTCCCTCATGCCAGGCTGCTGTCCTCACTTGGACAGGATTGGTCAGAGTATACCCATCTCATGTCTTAGCAAAACCCAATTAATTCTGTGTACTAAGCCTTCATAAGGCCTGGCGTTCACATCAGGTTCCTTCGTGGCCAAGGCAGCTTCACCTGCTGGAGAGAAGTATGAACATGTCTTGCTTGACTCCATCATATTCATAACTAGGGGCCCGGTGCACAAAAATTTGTGCACTCAGGGGGTTGGGGTCCCTCAGCCCGGCCTGTGCCTTCTTGCAGTCTGGGACACCTCGGGGGGGGGGGATGTCCACCTGCTGGCATGCCTGGCCAGCCTGGGTGAGGGGATGAAAGCCATTTTTAGGCTGCCCACAGCCCTTTCAGGGTTCATGCACTGGAGGGTGGGAAGGCTGGTGAGTGCAGGCCTGGACGTTTTCCACCGGAGGGCCCACGATTGCACACGCCTGGTGGGCCCACACCGCTGAGGGGACACACCTGGCGCAGAGTTGGGTGGCGAGCCAGGGGCGGACGCTGGTGCAGAATCCCTCGGTGGGACCCTGCTGCTGAGCAAACACACCAGGGGTGGAGCTGGGCAGTGAACTGGCTTTGGATTCTCCGCACTGTGCAGCAGACGCTACCGCAGGCCCTGTGGAGGCCCCTGGGGGGGTGGCGGATGAAGGTAGTGGACCCTGGAAGGGTGTTTCTGGACACCCTGCGGAGAACCCCAGGGCAGAGCCAGGCAGTAGACCCAGGACAGGCATTTCTGGATGTCCTGCAGAGGCCCCTGGGGGGCAAAGCCAGGCAGCAGACCCAGGACGGCTGCTCCTGCACACCCTGCAGAGTCCCCGTGCTCCTGCATGCCCCGGGGAGGCCCCCAGGGGGTGGAGCCAGCCAGTGGACCTGGGACAGGCGCTCCTGGATACCCCCTCTCACTGAGCTGACACACCTGGCACAGCTATGCCGGCCGGCTGTGGAGGCTCCCAGTGCAGAGCCGCCCTGCCAGCCTCCATCTTGGCTGGGTTAATTTGCATACAGCCACTCTGATTGGCTGGTGGTAACGGTCAATTTGCATGTTTCTCTTTTATTATATTAGATTTGCACCACACAAGTTTCCTTTATTTCCTGTTTCTTGTAACGTGGCTTATATGTGAGAATGTAACAGGTCCTTGCCTTCTCTGCCCCAGACCGTTTTCAAGGTGTTGGAGCATAGTAGGTGCTTGATACATAGTAGCTCTAATTAGAACTATTGCTATGGTGTGTGTGGTTGAAAATATGAGGGATTAAAATAAAGAAGGGAGAACTAACCCTACCAGACCTGAGGCCCTGAACCTAACTGTCCCTTAAACCACGCAAAGTCAATTCAAACACATGGGGGCAAACACTTGCAATGGCTAACCATGAGGATTGACCACGACTGGTTGGTTACTTTTAGTTTGTGACGCATTTTTTTCACGTACTAGGCAAAGTACCTAGGCAAAGCGGTACAGCAGCAGGTTCAGAAATTACCGAAAAATCGGTACAGCGGTCTGGTAGGGTTAATAGTTTTGTTAAATCTGAAAAACAACAACCGTGTTTTATAAGTAAGCTTGGCTCTTTGGTTCTAGGATATCAGACATCAGTCCTTAGGTCTGACCTTGACATAGTCAAAACATTTGCTGAATTCGGCCATCTGGTACCTCATTATAGGGTTTAGGGAGCAATGTTGATGACTCCCTGGAGAACTGGTCCCTTCCATGCCCTCTGCACTACTGACAGTGATCCGAGTGGATGTTGAAGCCACTTCCTATTAATTTCCTTAATCTTCCCCTTTTGAAGGAGACAGCCTGAGCAGGAAGAGAAGATTCTAATCTGAATATTACAAGGTAGCATGTGGTCTGTCTGCTTCTTTCCTCTGAGGACCCAACTACAGTGTTTCCCCAACAACTGGAAAAAAAATAACGTATTTGTTGACACAGAACATTATTTCATTGAAAGCTTCTGAAAAATATTTCTTTGTATCTTAAAAGACAATATTTCTACTGTATAGCAATGTAACCCTGGTTACTAATTATGTGCTTTTCCTTGACCCTTCTCTTCTAAATAGCTCCACAGTTCATTTAAAACCCCTTGAAGTGTCCTACAAAGTTACTCCTGCCAAATCTACTGTAAGACGTGCTTCTGAACACTGCCTTTAATGTCCCTCTGCCTCCTTCTGCGATGTGTCACCAGCTGCCTTTCCAAGTCCAAGAATCTTCTTTGCTACATGTAGGGAAACTGTGACTGATTCCAAAATAAATACATAGAAATTTAAAAGCTCCCTTAAATAATGGGATAAAATATGATACAGTGCACTTGTATAAAACTCAAGAGAGTCAAGATACAGCTATTTAAAAAAAAAATTATGAGATAGTCACATTAGTTTTCCTTCCTGCATTTATGAAAAAGACAGGAACCTTTCACACTATGTCCTGAGCCTTCTACATTGCTCATGCAATTGACTCCAAAAAGTAATTTCTAAAACTTACGTTGGAACAGAGATTAGATGTAGACGCACACTCATTTGATGTTTCTTCTGTTTGCTTATACTTTTGCTCCGATGCCTTCAGGTCTTTATTCTCCAGTTATTCATGTCTGCAGTTTTTCTTTTCTCTACACTTACTATTTAGTTACTTTCAAATCATTAAGATTAAAACCAGTGGGTGAGAGCAGAGGGACTAACAGTATTTGATGTCTCCAACATGCAAGATTCTGAAGAGAAATACCCTTCTCAGCAGAGGGCTGCAGTACACTTTCCTGTCTGATCCTGATAGGGGTGGTGTCTCTTGTAGCCCATCTAGACACATTGCTTGAGCTACCTGTGCAGGTGCTGGTTATATAAGGGGCCATCTTAGGTTTAGGCACACTGCTTGATAAGATCCAGTTCCTCCCAGATCACTGGTCCCTGCTTAACTCATACACTCAGTTAGTGAAGGCAGAGGTTTTTTTTCTAGTCTATCACCTTAGCCACTTGGCCACAACTACACAGGATTTTTTTTTTCTTTAATGGATCTATGAGCCTGAGCTTCAAACAACTTTCTTTTCATTAGGAATTGATTTTGCAGGTACATATTCTTGGAAATAGAAAACTTTCTAGTCTTAAAAGGCCTATATAGACCATCAGTTATTATTGTATCCCACTTAGAAAGTGGACTTATACAAAGAGCAAGTGAAGGTAGCCTTTACTAACTTTAGAATGTAATGCATCTAGAGTGGGGGAAAAACCTTTGTTCAAAACATAATGTAATTAAAAAAAAATTAAAGGTCTTAGAAATTCCAATACTTTGTAAAAGTGACTTTGTACTTCCATGATCTGGCTCTCTGCATGGCGCGTAGTTGGTGCTCAATAAAATATATCAATATTGATCATGTATCCAAGGGGTGCCTATAAGAAAAGGCGTTTAGAAAGTTAAGGTTAAGTCTCCATAGCTTAGGTAACCTGGGCCATTTTGACTGCAGTTCTTCCTCAGTAAAATTCATGGTGTTCAGATAGCAGTGTTCATATTCCTAATTTTTCTCTCTCAGTGCCCCATCACTTAAAATCCTGCTGTAATGATCAGTTTACTTGTCAGAGTTTGCCTCACCAGAAGTCCCACAGGGCCGGACACTGCCTTGTTCGTGGTTGGGTCCCTGCCATGTTATTGGGATTTGATAAATATACCTCCTTCCATAGACACAGAGAAACTGAGGGGCAGAGGCGATGGGAGAGTGTTGCTCAGAGCTCATGTCCTCCAAATAGGGATTTGATTCTGAGTGTCCTCTTTCTCGCTCTGAGTTTGTAAAGTCAACTGATTGCTTCAGGGAAGCAGGTAACTGTATACTTTCAATTCCAAGTGTATTACCCTTGTCAGTATTGTCATCCACATCAATAAGACACATTGTAATACATACACTGTTCTATTTGAGTTCTAGTTGATCGAAGAAAAAATACTGAATTGCCTGCCTTCCTTATTCCTTTTCCTCATTTTCACCTGGTCGGAAAAGTGTCTGTAACTGAACAGAGATGGATCCCCATCAAATCAGCTGCGGTGTTGCCCCTTAGATCTAGACCTTGGGAGCATCCAGGTTCCTGCTAAGGTAGAGCCCGTGGGTCTTAAATTCTCAACTGGAAATATCAGTTGCTAGCTGTTACTTAAAATTCCCCAGCAGTATTCCCTTTTCCTGAAGTTGTTCCAAATTACAGTGTGCTCCCTACCCCAATCCAACCCACAGAGCACACATGCGCGCACACACTCACACACATGCACACACATGAAACAAGTTGAATTGCCAAGTAATTGTGTCAGATTTTGAAGAGAGATTATATTCCTGCTTGAAAAATACAGTTATTAAGCATGGCATAGAAGGTTTTAGGGCTTAGGCAGCAGAGCAAGAACTTAGTGGGTAAGCCATCATTTATAGGTCAAAAACATTTCTTAGCAGTGAATGTGTTCTTTGAAAAGAAATCAAACCACCAAATTATTTCTCAGCCTTTTCACTTTTAAATTGAAAAGCATATTTCATGTTTTAGGAAATGTCTCCACTTAAATTTGGAACTATGCTATCAGTGAATTGAAAGGTTTCTGGCCATGTACATGTTGAGAAACTCCCTTCTTAAGAATTTCCACTACAGTTTTTGACATCAGGGACAACTAATTAGGTGCACCATTATGATAAAATGAATGGTTCATCTTTTGGGTGGCCAGCCATGCAGGGAAATTAAGGTGCTCTAGAAGACTTTGGGAATGTCATATGATGCCCAAACCTGCACACTGTCTGCTAGGTGACAGCAGTAACCTGCGACCAAGTGTACGCCTCTGTGTCACCCAGAAATCAGAGCACACTCTCCCTCAGAGATCACATCCTCCAGCTGGGATTTGATTCACACACATGCACGCAGGCATGCAGTTAAGCTGGACCTTCCATGTTACACCTGGCTGAGGATCCATGGAGCCCAGACCCCTTTCTCTCTGAGAGAAAGGGAGTGAATGGCCCACTGTTCTCTTCTTAGTCATAGTAGGTTATACTGCATAACTGTGGAGTTTCATCTTCAATCCTGAATATACTGAAGTGTTCATTAGCTCAGTGTGTCTGAGATGAATGCAACTATTTTAAAATTTTACTATAGCAGTGTGGCATAGCGGTGACATAGTTGAGCTAGGTTAGCCTGAGTTCAGATGCTAGCTCTACCTCTTACCCCTATAAGTTTCCTAACTCTTAGTCTTGGGCTCCTGTCTGATAAATAGGGTATTGTGAGGATTACATGCACCAATGCATATAAACAATTAAGTGAAGTTCTTGGTGTATAGTCAGTATTCAACAAATGCAACTATAACTGTGATCATACTTATTTATTACTGCTATTGTTTAAAAACCTATTTTCTTACGTTTTCTAAAGCCCCAGGTTAGTGCAAATGATAAGGATTGTTTAGAGACTTCCATTCACACTCAAGGGAACTCATTTTGAAGATTTATTTTTTTCATAATGCCCATTCCTCAAACCCCTCTGGCTTCCCACCATCCAGACCATAAATAATTGTCAGGGCCAAGTAGATTATTAATCAAATGGAGCCTAAAGAAAATACTTGGGATTTGTTTTAATTGTGGTTGAGAGAGCTTTCCACGCTACACTGGCTTATAAAAAATGCCTGGAAGTTAAAAATGCAGTAAATGTGAGTAAAATCTCCAGTTTTTGGAGCATTATGTACAGCAGCCTGAAAGTCTGTGAAGAAAAAAACAAGTCAGATAATCAAGACTTTTCTGAGGAATCTGTTTTAGACCATTTTTTTTTCAAGTTGTGATATGTAATCTGTCCCTTTCTTCATTTGTTCTTATAAATTGGAAGGAACTTCAAAGCCAAACAACATTTTGAAGTGCTTTTGCCCTAACTCTTGGGGATAATACACCTAAAGAACTGGGCTTTTGTTGTGAGAGAGACTTAGCATTTTTCTTTCAAAGGCAATCATCATTTTTCTAAATAAACTCCCCTGGTTTGATGCTCTTTTCTCTTCTTGAAACACATTTTCTCCTGTCTGCCCAAGCAGGGTATTTGCAATTGAGTGATCTTGCTTCTCTTTGTTCTCCCCGTCTGATGTGCCTTTGATAGCGGATGGTTTCTCGCTCTTTGGGAGCAAGTCCAGATGACCTGAAGGACCCAATTAAAATCAGCATCCCTCGCTATGTTCTCTGCGGGCAAGGCAAGGATGAGCACTTCGAGTTTGAGGTCAAGGTACGTGTTTGCTCTTCTTTACACTTCTCGAGGAATGGAGGCTTGCGACGAGGCAGTGCTTTTCTCTGACTGATTTTTGTAAAAGGAGAAGAGAACACATGTGCACATCTTGTTCTATGAGATACTGGCCACGCCCTTCTTTAAACCAGTATGTGAAAGTTTTTAACTGTGTAGCACATAGAGAGAACTTATCCCATAGAAAGTGGTGGTGGTTGGGGAGTCAGGCAGACATGGAAGTTGCTGTCATTCCCCAGCCCCATTGGCAGGGTGACCGGCCATCCCAGGAGAACCAGGATTTTGCATTCTGCATTGAAAGTCCATGCCCTGGGAAAGCTGGTCTGCTAGACAAACCGGACAGGTGGTCACCCTATCCAGGGGCTTGGGCTCAATGTTCTTATCAATCAAAATGGGAATAATACTATTTATGTCATGGGATATCAGTGCATATAAAGTACTGGGTATAGTGTCTGGTATGAGATAAACAGTTACAGCTATTGCTGTTATTTCTATTGCTGTTTTTATTGTTGTTTCTATGATTACTAATGGAAGGTTTCCTAATCTGTTTTAGGCATTATTCAATTTATACAACTTTTCAGGAAGAGATGTGTCTGTTTCCTTACATCATACTTTCCAAAATAATGACTTCATCTTATTCCTAATTTATTTCTATTGACTCATGACAGGCACTTCATTAAATATTGTTGGCCACCATCCCCTCCTCAAGGAATTAATGACTAATCACGCTTCTTCATTTTCAAGGGTAGAGGAGGGTACTGATGTAATGACATTCACCAAAGTCACTAGTATATGGCTGCGCAAAGGTGTTCTCAGAGGGGGTCTTGGTCAGATAAACACCAGGCTGGGAATCTGGATGATGACTGTTAGGTTCTGATTCTACTGAAGTTAACTGAATGACCCTAAGTGTTTTATCTTCCTTGAGCCTCTTACCTCATTGGGGAAATGAGGATATTGGATAGTACCTTGGATTTCCCAATTTTCTTCACTAAGCCCTTGGTAGAGCTGCTACTGGGGGAGCCTGGGGAGGAAACCTAAAGCCAGTCCTCCTCGCTACCCTGTTGCGATGAACCCCTGGGCCCTAGTGATTCCTCCCTTTAGGCACACATGTTCTTTCATTCTCCCTGGAGTGCAAATAATTGCTGCTATATGGTGTCCTCGATCCAGTAATCCCCTTGCCTCTCAGTTAAAGCCTCATTGCTGCTCAGTTCCTTTTCAGCCATTTGAAATTGTGTCTGTATATGTGTGTGTTGTGTGTGCATGTGTGTATAGAATTCCTATTGTGCATACATGTACTGGTCTATACATACATAGACATAATTTCTGAAGCTGTGCTTGTATTATCCCTATTTTTAAGTAGAGGAAAAAGACTGGCTTTTACCAGCTCAGATTTTTGAATTCTCCAAAATAGAACTCACAGCCATGGAAGGCATGCATGATTTTAATGGGCCTAGATTTATATTATTTTAATCGATAAATGTTTCCATAAAATATAACTATTAAACAAATTTCATGCATAAAGTTTAAGATATGGATACTTAATTATTTTAAAACTGGATTGACTTAGTATGATCTAATTTATAGGTAGAATCTGAAAAGCAAACAAAAGCCCAATCTCATAGATACAGAGAACAGACTGGTAACTACCAGAGGCCTGGGAGGCTGGAGGCGGGCAGAAAAGAAATGGGTGGAGCCCAAAGGCTGCAGTTATAAAATGAATATCCTTCCTAATAAAAGAGTAATATGCAAATTAGGCATCACTCCATCACAAAGATGACTGCTCCCATAGCCATAAGATGGAGACGCCCAGTCTGGCTCAGCCTACCACTGAAGTGGTCAGGCCTGTTAGCCAGGCAGGTGGTGGGGGAGGCAGGTGGCCCAAGGGGTGGAGCCTGTGATTGCAGGGGTCTGGGCACCAGTGGAGCCAGCAAAGGTGGGGTCTGGGAGTCCCCTGCCCAGGCCTGTAGCCTTGGCCAGAGGCTGCCAGTGGGGCAAGGTCAGAGCTGGTGATGGCAGGGGGCAGAATCAGAGCCGGTAATCGCAGAGTCCTGGGCTCTGTGAAGCCAGCAATCGGAGAGGCTTGAGGGTCTTCTGCCCAGGCCTACAGCCTCAGGCAGAGGCTGCAGGCCTGGGCAGGGTTGGAGCTGGTGATTTCAGTGGTCTGGGGGTCCCCTGCCCAGGCCTGAATCCTTGGCCAGAGGTTACAGGCCTGGGCAGGGGTGGAGCTGGGATTGGAGGGGAAGGGGTGGAGCTGGTGATTGGAGTGAACTACAGAAGAAACACCTTTTATGACCGCTCATTGGCTAAGCTCCCTGTATGCAACTGGTAATATTCTTAGTAACTTGGGTAATAAGAATCCAAAAAGGCGATCTAGGGTTTTTCCACCACACTCCTGGAGAAAAAAATGAAGGTCCACTGCTGGATGGCTTAGAAATGTCATATCCTTCCCTAGCTGGTTTGGCTCAGTGCATAATGCCTCAGCCTGCTGACTGCAGGGTCTGGGTTCAGTCCTGACCAAGGGCATGTACCTAGGTTGCAGGCTCCTCCCTGGCCAGGGCCCAGGTCAGGGCTCATGCAGGAGGCAACCAATCAAAGTGTTCCTCTCACTTCGTTGTTTCTCTCTGTTTTTCCCTTCTCTTCCACATTCTCTAAAAATCAATGGAAATATATCCTCAGGTGAGGATAAAAAAAAAAAAAAGAAAGAAATGTCATATCCTATGAAAGACACATCTTGAAAATGCCTAAAGAAAGTTTTCATTTCTTCATGGTGAAGGGACTGGAGTCCGTGTTGATAAAAACACCTTGGTGGCTGTGGTGACTGGCAGTGGCTGCAGCAGCGGGGTGATGAGGCTGGTGGTTTCCCCTGATTATTCTGGTCACCTCCCACAAAGGGAGGCCAGACTGTGGCTTAGGCCCGCTCCCTAAGGGGAGCAAGGAGTGGGCCTAAGCCATCAGTAGGACACCCCTGAGGGCTCCCAATATGTGAGAGGGAGTAGGCTGGACTGAGGCAGCCACCCCCCAGTGCACGAATTTTGTGCAACAGGCCCTTAGTAGTTAATAATACTGTATTTCATGGTGATTATAGTTAATAATACTGTATTCTATATTTTACAGTTGCTAAGAGAGTGAAAATTTTTTGTAACTTTGTATGATAACAGATGTTAACTGTATTTGGTTGCAATATATATGTACATATTTAATCACTATGTTGTATATCTGAAATAATACATTATATTGTCAATTATATCTAAAAAAGAAAAACTAAGTTGATCTAAATAAAAACTTCAAGCAAATAATACTCTAGGCCATATGCAAATCTTGCCAAAATTGTGAAGATGCTACTGTAAAGGCAACTTAGAAAAACTAAGTACAAAAAAATCACATGAGGCCTTTTAGAATTTAGGCTTTCCCTTCAAAATATGTAAAGTCCTAATCCAAAGTGTTTTGCTTTCTTTGAACTTAACAAAGTCAAGTTCTGAAAGCGTGTCACCGTTCTGCTTCCTCCTTTTTTTTTTTTTTTTACTTTAAATAATTTTTTATTTTTCAGTTACAGTTGACATAAAATATTACATTAGTTTCAGGTGTCCAATCCAGTGATACAACTTACTAAGTGGTCATCCGATAAATCTCGCACCAGTTGATACCATACATAGTTACAATAACATTATTGACTGTATTCCCTATGCTGTACTTTACATCCCCATGACTATTCTGTAACATTCTGCTTCCTCTTTATGCTTATCCTGGTGCTGTTGCCATTAGCACCAGGAATGGTCTGGGAGCATTGCCTGGAGAATTCCTAGCTCCCCATGCGAGCGAGCGGGGCTGCCTGAGGTATTCACAGGGGTGCTGAGGGCCTCACATTCTCTTGGGGTTCCCAGTCACAGAAGTGTCAGGCCCCAGAACTAGAAGCATGCATAGCATGAATATGCTGTCTCTCCCTTAACAAAATGAACAGAAATGGCCGAGCTCCAGAAAAGGCCTAGCTGCTGGAATAGAGCTGGGTGCACTGCCATCCTGTCCCGTCTCCTCTGGTACCCTCAGCAAGTCAGGCAACCTCATGTGCAAAGGTGATGATGAAACCATCCGCTGGATATGCATAGTGCATGAGCTTAGGTACGGAAAGTGCTTAGAGCAGTGCCTGCCACATGGTAATGCTGGATAAGTGTTTGTTATTAGAAATAAATTAATTAATTTAAAAAAGATTATGCCTTTGGAGTCCTCTTAATGACTCCCAGTGTTCAATTGTGTCTTCATAAGGATTTTGCATTTTCCGGGTTTCTTTTTTATTATTCTCCCTCAACATTCTGACTTTTAACATTGAGTATGCAACCTTCTCCATCCATCATTTGACTGTTAAATGCAGAGGCAGTGTTTTCTAGAACGGATAGTCACACTTAGGAAAGAGCTCGGCTACTCCCACTTCTTCCCTTGGTGAGCCAGTGGCTTTAAGCAGTCTAAGGTAAAAGTGTTCATTGTAAAAGAGTCTGTTCTGTTTAGTCTTAGATCTTCTTGCAAAGAAAATCTGCTGTTAATGTACATAGATATGCTATTACATTCTCTACTTTAGAAAAATCTTTTCTCCATCCCCCATGCTGCTCTTAATAGTCTTCTGAGGTCCTGAAGGCACTTAGCAGGGCATGGTGCCCTCTGTGATCAACAGAGCAGGGTCTTGACACCCTGTTGACTATGCAGCTTGCTGGTGCTTGCTGCCAGTTTATCTAGCTTAGATGGCAGGCCCCAGGGAGCCTGGGAAGAGATGCACATGGACGTGGTTCTCTGATGCTCCGCTGACCCCTGATGGGGCCTGAGGAGGTTTCTATCACTGGGCTTTAAAATGAGGAAAACAGCTTTTCATGAAACTGAAAGATATTAACTCGAGAAGACTGTCACATAGCTTCTTTACTTTGGGGATTAAAGACAACTTTTATTAAAAAAAAACACACACACACCAAAAAAAAAAAAAAAAAAAAAAAAAAAAAAAAAAAAAAAAAAAAAAAAAACCGGTGAGCATAGCTAAGTATATAGGTTTTTGGGATTTTGCTCACATTTTGTGAAACAACTCTGTTGAACCATAATATACATGCCATAAAGTGGACCCATTTTAAGTGTAGTTTGATGAGTTTAGACATATGTATACACCCATATAACCAATTAAGATTTAGAACTTTTCAGTCATTCCAGAAGTTCCTAGCCAACGCCCGTGCCATGCCCCAGGCGAGCGCTCATTTGCTCTCCGTGGGTCAGAGGAGCAGTGCCCGTCCACACCTGCCTTGTAAGTGGACCGGGCAGCACTTTCTCTTTCGTGTCTGGCTGCTTCCACTTTGCATGATGTTTTGGAGACTCATTTGTGTAGTTGAGTCTAACAGTAATTTGTTTTAATCACATAATAGCATCGTCTTATGTGGGTGCATCACAATTTATAGGTTAGTGTTTGTTGTGTTTTTTTGTGTGTGTTTTTTTGAATATATTTTATTGATTTTTTACGGAGAGGTAAGGAGAGACATGGATGAGAGAGAAACATCAATCAGCTGCCTCCTGCACACCTCCTACTGGGGATGTGCCTGCAACCAAGGTACATACCCTCGCCTGGAATCGAACCTGGGACCTTTCAGTCCGCAGGCCGACGCTCTATCCACTGAGCCAAACCAGCCAGGGTGGTTAGTGTTTGTTTTAATGTCCTTATTTGACAATACAAAAATAGTCATCTCCATGTTGCACTCCCCTTTTTATTCTACTGGTCCTTGAAGGACACAGCCCTGGGAAGCCCTGGGTCAGGACATCGGTTCCCATTGTCCATACAGTTATACCTTCTCATGCATCCCAATAGCACATCCTTCTGGGGCTGTGTCCATAGTCACTTCCAGAGATGGATGTCCTGCTCGCCAATGGGAGAGACAGGCCGAGAAGCTGAGGGGTGCCAGCTGGGCTGCTCTCTAAGAGCACATTCGTGCTGAATATCACTGATTGTACCGCTGGTCACAGAATGTCCCTGCACAGTACATGCTGGCACCAAACGGCAGGTGAATACCACTGGCTGGACTGCAGCAGTCATTTTACCTCCTGCTTCAAGTGCTTCTCAGCGACTGATATGTGAAATCCATTATATCGCGTTATTCTTGCCTTTTTCAGTTACTGAGGGTTTCAGAGTGGGTAGAATTTTACTTTTAAGTGACATGTCCGTGTGATGCAACACACCGGCCTAGGAACTCGGTGGTTAAGGCTGATAAAGGCTGTCACACTCTTGTTATAGAAATACCCTGATGTTTCCAGCATTGTTTGAAATGTCCTGCCTTTTAATTTACATATTAACATGGAAATATAAGAAACAAGCCAGTTCTGGTGTGTGTATTTTCAAATATTTTGTTTCCTGAGAGTTTTTATTCCTGTGAAAACTGAAAGATTGTCTTTGGGTTCCTTCCCTAGAGCGGTGACATCTGCTGTACCCCCTGCCCCCCCTTCCTTCCATCGCCTGGTTTACTGCTTTTGCAGCAGAGATCACAGTCACACTTGTGTGTATTGCTCGCCTTCCCTGTAGATGTGCACTCCATGGGCCCGTCAGCCTGCAGCACTGGGTGCCCAGTCCTCACTGGAAATGGTCACCCAGGGAGGATGCTCAGTAACATGACCTACAGCCTTGCCACAGGCGTTTTCACGGGACACAACCTGCTTAGAGCTTTGGGATGTGTCCTTTGTAAACAGCCCCCCAGCGCACCCCCCTTCCCACTATGGGCTCCTCATGTTCTGTCTGCAGATGGCTTTAGTCATCTGTTAGACTTCTTGCTCCTTGCCTTCTGCAAGATGCGGCTGGCTCTCTAGCCATCCGGTGAGGCTGTGGGCAAATCACATGTCTTAACTATGTTTTGAGTCCAAGACAGCTGATGTCTCCCACCTCCCTGCTTCCCTCCCACCTTCTCCATTCTGCCTTCCAATATACCTGTGCACATGTACATACGCATACATACACATGTGTGCACACGCACGCACACACATGTGTGCACACGTCCTGGCTCTGGCAGTGACCAGCACCCAAGTGTAGTTTAGTTTTGTTCTGGGTTGTCTGCAGAGAGGGGTAGACACCTGCCCACTGTCCACCTCTGGGTCCACCTCGGGGCACTCTGCAGCCCTTGCTCCTGGGAGCGCGTGGCATAGCACTCCCTCCTCCAGGAGCCTGGCGCCTGTCACACTCGCCCTGCTGTTCAGGCCCGGCAGGGCTCTCCTTTCCTTGCGGGGCTGCAGGAAGTCGGCCCTTTTGCCTGGAATAACTTTGGTCCATCTGCTGATCAGGGCTGCCCTTTACCTCAAATAAACAACATCCAGACCCAACCTGTCCTGATTTTAAGCATCTGATTCTTGTTCAAGGTAGCAGTCTCCTCCTCTTGCCCCAAATGCCACCTCGTTTGGCTGTAAGTCCTGGTCAGTGGCCTGAACAGAAAGGGAGAAGCAGCGAAAACAGGGATGAAAGTATAACCTAAAGGGAGTTTCCAGCAGGCAACCCACAGATAATCCCCGAGAACCCAAGGCAGTATGGCTGTTCTCTTTCCAGTCACGTGGGCTTAGACTTGTGGTGAGCCCTCTCTTCTAATTCGTCATTGAGGCCCTGGAACTGGGCAGTGCTGAGTGCTCCCATATCTGCTGAGCCCCCCTAACAGAGGGGCCCCTGAAGGGAGAAGCTGTGAGTTACAAAACTTCACATCTTAGTATCTTGTTTTATAACTGAAGGACCACCTGATGGGGACTCCGGTACTAGGTCTGGTGGCACTTCTTAACCTAAGGCTGTGGGAACAAACGGGTGGTGGGTGATTTTTCCTATTTGGCCTGAACAGGTGTTTAAAGTTTTGAGTAAGTTGTCAACATTTACAACTTGAGAGATCTGACATGGAAATCCAGACTGGCCAAGTTTCTAGAAAATGTCAGACAACACAGGGGCCCCGGGCTGACATTCCCACAGGGCCGCACTGACCTGAGCGCGGGGCCCCCTTCGGGTCAGGCTTGTGCTTGTGCTTTGCCACACACTCCAGAAGTCCCTGTCCCGGAGGGGGTCACCTGCTAGAAGGATAGCCTCTAGGTTCACACAGAGGCCCCAAACGCTGCACTCAGGGGCTCACTGACCTAATGAAGTCCCTGACCATGCAGTTTATTAAATCAGTTTAAACGCCCACAGAGAAGCCTGGGAGGGAGGGTCAGTTGGGCAGAGCACACTGCCTAACCCAGGGACACACCATGTCCACCTGTCCTCTCTCTGCCACCAAGGCCTTTCCCACTGTGCTTACCAGGACAGAGTTTTGAGCAAGAAGCCTTGGCAGACACAGGGTATCCAGGGTAACACATGCTTGCTCTTTGGGTGCATGGCTGCCGATGGCCTGCAGAACAGGTCTAGTTCTCACGTGCATTTCTTGGGTAGAGCACATGTGGGACCAGCATGGGACCAGGCTGGTTGTCACCAAGGGTCGTCAATTCAGAGTTGACATAATGTCGGCCCAATGCAGGCGTGACCATGACTTAACACTTTCTGTATCTAAGTAGCATTCCTATCGTTTCTGTCATATTTATTTCTTCTCGGGCATGTCATGTAGGTTATAGGGCTGCGTTAAGCACATCTTATGAATTCTGTTGAGTCTCACAAGCTCTTGCTTACTGTTTATCTGCTCTCTCATATTCTGTGAGATTTGCCTATAACGGATAAGCTTCCAGATTACTTTCTGGCTGTGTTTAGCTCTTCTTTTGAGCTTCATCCATCCTCAGTAGCATGGCAGGATTGAATGAGCTCAAATAATATGCAGGTGCCTGCTATGCTCCCTGTTATCTTACAGTCGCAGGGCCTCCTAGAGTTTCCTTCCTGCCTGATCCCTGTAGGCATTTGAGTTTGCAACATCTTTTCAAGGGAGGACACGGACACCTATCAAACACCTTCCTCATCCTTTCAGGCACTTTGCCAGACATTTCCACAAATGAGGAAAGTGTAGCAAAATGGGTGTTTTACTTGCATTTAATGAATTAGGAAATTATGAGTGACTTGCCAAAGGCCACTCCGCTAGTAAGTACATCCAGGTGCCGAATGTCCGTGTGAGATCTAAGTCTTCTAAGCCACACCGGTTTCTTTACTTACTCATTTTAAGGCACCTTCTAAATGTCTCTGATTTCTTCACTTTTTAGAAGTTGAGGCCATCTTTCAGTTTTGCCCTAGACATGGTGGCTGTTTCCAAATCCTTACCTGGTCTCCAAATTTGCTGTCATCTTTGTGTGTGTTTGAACATCATATTTTCAGTTCTGGCTGACTCATGGATTCCCTCTACATTGGGGCAATTGCTAAGGCTTGGGTCAACCTGGAGCATCTGATGGTGGAGAGGCCTGTCAGGAAGCATGAAGAGGAAATGCCCCAAAACTTTGCAGTTAGGAAGTTAAAGCACTCACATCTACAGCCAGAGAGATTTCTATTTATTTGGCAGAACAGAAATGAGAGACATTCCAGTCCATTAGATAAACTGTGCACTAATACATCTTTTAGAAGGACTCCCATTTGATGTCATACAAACGTTCAGAAGGATTTGTGTGTTGGCATCTGAACGTCTGCTTGTTAGTAACTTGATAGATCACCTCCCCGCTGTGTTTTAGCGTAGCTGAGATAAATGGAGTGTTGCATATGGTGTGGTCCATTTAGATTCAAATATTCAGCTTGTGTATTATTTTTAAACATAAATAACAAGTGAGAGAAATAACATTGGGGTTTGAAGAATTGTATTTTATCCTTGTTTTTAAAGCACCCCTCCCATCTCTTTGAGAACTTTGTCTTTCACTGGAAAAAAAAATTAAGAAAAAAACAACACATTTATTTTCCCTACGTTCACACAAAGCAACACATCTTTTCTATTACTTTTTCTTGGGCAGTGTGTTTACCATCACAAAGTAATTGCTGCACGTATGAGAAATGATGAAGAAGAAAAGAGATTGAGTCACAAGCACGGAAGAAAAGCAGTCATTACCTTGTGGCCATGCCTTGCATTTCCACTTCATTTTTTTTTCTTCTATAAAAATATATTAATATTTTTTCTAATTTCAGAATTTGGGGAGTTTTCTCTTCATAGAGTAAATTTCTCTTAAAATAAATCATAAAATGGGTTAAACTTCCTTTCTTGCAATTGCTGCCTATGGATACCCTTGCCTTTTACTAGTGCACCGTAGAAGACTTTTCTTTAGGAGCATGACCACAGTGCCAAGAGTTGCCATTTATTGAGTACCCAAACACTCTGCTGGTTGCTTCACATTTTTTTAGTTCATCTGTGAGTTAGGTATCGTGAGTCATTTTACAGATTAAAAAAAAATGAAGGCTGGAGGAGTTGCTTAATTTAGCCAAAGCCACACAGCTTATTCGTGACTGGGCTGAATCAGGATCCACGTCTGTCTCCATCCAGGGCTTTATATTATTTCATTCTCCATTGGTGACTGGTAGAAAGTGCGTTCTGTGCATTGCCTCTGAAGATTTGGATAATTTGAAGGAAAATTGCCCAGGCTGTCATTCTCATAATTTCCCACAGTTTCCAAGTAGAATAATTCCCCTTTTTCTTCACCTGCTTCACAGAGGTGTTACAGGAAGGGAGAAGTACTTACTAATGATGACCTTGGATTTGAAAGGCATCCATTGTATCAGAATCTTAGGGTCCTTGTGCATTCTTTCAGATTTACCTTCAGACTACAAAGTAAAGTAAATATACGCACATAAATGACATCCCTGTTTTGAAGGTGCTGAAATGAAGTATAAAGCAGCCATTATTCTTATTGTAGAGGCTGAGATTTCAGCCAGAAAGACATGTTTGACTTTGCATCACTTCTTAGTTTTGGGTTCGATATCAACCATGAGGCTCCTTTCTTTATGAGACACCAGCTTTAGACTAGGTTCAGAAGCCCAAGGCCAAAGGCACTCGCTGTGCTTGTTGATGATGCATCTGCTCAGGTGGATGTCTGGAAAGTATCCTGGATAATAAAGACGAATAATCTTCCATCTGCATGGGTCTCCTGTTTTCAGGAATATTTATTCTTCAAATTCCATACACCTCCTCTCCATGATAACAACAGGCAGGGGCAGATCTGGCATTGGAGCTTAGACTCCCTGCTCCTTATAGCTCCTTATCCTCCTTCTGTGGGCACCCCACTTCCCTCAGGTGCCCCTGAGATGAAATTTATGGAGTTAGTGGAGCTTTGATTCGTGGAGCCCACTACAGTGGAATGGGGCTGTCTACTTGGTTCAGGAACTCCTTATGTGGCTTTTGGGTGTGATTTAGTGGCAGCTGTTCCCTTGAGCGAGAGAATAATACCCCTGGGTGGTCACTGACATGGCCTCTGTTCTTCTGTGACCACTTGGCTGCAATCCTCAGCACTCTTTTGAATTTCCTCCAAAGAAAGATATGTAAACTTTCTTCAACTTTCTCTAGAGGAACTAGAGAAGGAGGTACATTGCACATCTCATAGCAAATAATGAAAATATTCCATTAGGCAATTATTTTCTCCCTCTCCTCGTTTCTAGATATCATTTGGGAGCCCCAAGTGCTGCCAGCTTATGTCCTTGGCTTTTATCATCAAGTTTGCATACCCAAAGGACCTTGACACTCAGTATTTATTTAAAAAAGAAATGAAAATACTAATGCCAAAAAATATGTAGTCTTTGCTTGTTGCAGCATTATTTATAATATTCAATATTTGGAAGCAAACTTGGTGTGCATTGATAGGTGAATGGATAAAGATGTGGTACATATATTCAGGGGACTACTACTCAGCCCTAAAAAGAATGAAATCTTGTATTTGTAACAACAGGAATGACCTAAAGGATATTATGCTAAGTGAAATAAGTTGAACAGAGAAAGACAAATATATACAATTTTACTTATATGTGGGAATCTAAGAGAGAAAATAAATGAGCAAAAAAATAAATAGACTCATGGGTATAGAGATCAGACTGATGGTTGCTAGAGGGGAAGGGGATGGAGAGATGACTGAAAAAAATTAAGGGGATTAAGAGGTACAGACTTCCAATTATAAAATAAATCACAGGGATATAATGTACAGCATAGGGAATATAGTCAATAGTATTGGAATATCTTTGTGCGGTGACAGATGGTTACTAGACTTATCATGGTGATCACTTCATAAGGTGTATCAATGTCAAATCACTATGAAACTAATATATTGTAATTCAACTATTATTTAAAACTGGGGGCCTGGTGCGCAAAAATTTGTGCACTCAGGAGGTCCCTCAGACTGGCCTGTGCCTTCTCGCAGTCTGGGACCCCTCAGGGGATGTCCACCTGCTGGCATGCCTGGCCAGCCTGGGTGAGGTGCTGATGGCTGTATGCAGGCTGGCCAAGCCCCCCAGTGGGAACCCTCACCCCATGGAGGTGTGGCCAGCCTGGGTGAGGGGCTGAGGGCTGTTTTCAGGCTGCCCATAGTCCCTTCAGGTTTTGGGTCCCTACTGGGGTGCCTGGGCAGCCTGGGTGAGGGGCTGATGGCTGTTTTCAGGCTGCCCATAGCTCCCATTGTCCCAAGGTCCCAGCCAGGCTGGCTGGAATCAGGTTTCTGGGGTTTATTTATCTTCTATAATTAAAACTTTGTTGCCTTGAGTGGAGGCCTAGGCAGGCAATGAAGCCTCCTGTTTGCTTCAGCTTCGTGGCTTCTATAATTGAAACTTTGTTGCCTTGAGGGGCCTAGGCAGGCAGTTTCCTCCATTGCTGGTGCAATGGAACCCTCCTGTTTGCTCTAGCTCCCTGGCTGCCGGCTGCCATCTTGGCTGGGTTAATTTGCATACAGCTGCTCTGATTGGCTGGTGGGCATGGATTGCATGGTGGGCGTGGCTTAGGTGTAACAGAGTGAGAGTCAATTTGCATATTACTCTTTTATTAGATTAGATTAATTATTTTAAAAAAAAACAACAACAACTAAGGGCCATGACACTTAGAAACAAGAGGCTCTTAATAGGGGCTCACCCACTAAAGGCAATTTAGAGGCACCTTTTGTTTCTGGCTATGTTTTTCAGGAGTCTCACAACCTGTATTCAATTTACCCCCATAGTGTTTAACCCAGCATTTCTTCTCAATCAACAGAAAAGAAATTGGGTAAATGACATTTTTTCTTTCTTTGTGTTACAATGCTTTACCCTCTCCCCTAATGCCTACATTTTAAAAACTTTAAACAGTTCCTGGCAAGTCAAGAAAGGACTAAAATGCAGGTCACTCTACTGACCACATTTCAGGATAGAAAACAAATTGGAAAATGAAGTAGAAAAGTATCTATTGAAAAGAGACTTTAGGCCCCATTGTCTCCATTATCATTTAACAAATATTGTGTGTGTGTGTTTGTGTGTGTGTGTGTATCCAAAATCACCAGTGTTGTCTGTCTGCAGAAAGATTTGGTGATCTAGAGGTTGACTAGGAGTAATTGACTATCTGTGGTATCTATGGGATCATTGTGATTCGTGGGATGTTGGCTTCTTTTACTACTTCTGGGATAGTTCTGTTTGCAATAGTTGTCTCGTAAGTATAGTGCATTAATGAATGATACTAAACAGATTTAAACATTTGGAAAATATTTCATATATTCTCAAACATGTTAATAGTTATGTTGCTTCATAATATTATATTTTGCAAAACTGAAAAAACTTTGTTTAATATATACTAGGTTGATATTAGACCACTTTATCCAAACTTGCTAAATACAAGGAAATTTAGCCCATTTAAATATTGTTACCCTGGTTGGGTGGCTCAGTTGGTTGGAGCATCATCCTGTACACCCAGGGGTTACAGGTTCAATACCTGGTCAGGTCATATACCTAGGATGTGGGTTCGATCCCCAGTCTGGGTGTGTATGGGAGGCAACCAATCAGTTTCTCTGTCCTTCTCTTTCTAAAAAGTAAATTAAAAAATATCATCTGGTGAGGATTAATTTTTTTTAATACTGTTGAAGGAAACTCTGTAAGTAACTGTTTTATACAAGTTCTTTGTATAAAAACTTTTATTTCCTCCTTACACAGATAGATACACACTTCAGATATATAATGAGGACATCTTAAAATCGACAATCCTTAAGCCAGTAAAATATGTATGTAACATAAATTTGTGAACAGCACTCAATTTAGAATTGTTTATAAATAAATGCAGTTCATCTTGTGGCTATGTTTATGGTATTTAAGTTGTACTTGATCATTTTATGGCCCAGAAAAGATGGATTTGTATCAGCAGAACCATTCAGCGAGAGAGAAGTAATGAATTTGCTCCGCAGTGATATGTAGTAACGATGCCCTACAGTCTCAATATCGAAGAAAATAATTAAGTGCTTTGATCTGATTTATTTGTCATACTGATCTTCTGTCTCTGCTCTCTGCATCACCCTCATCCTGTGCCCAGTTTTAATTTGGAACAAAATAGGACTTTAATACATAGTTTCCCTTTATGTATAGTTTTTCCAAACCTCATATGCACCGTTTCTCCAGCTCTAGGCGTGAAGATGTCTTCATTATGGATAAGAGCTTTGAACATGTCCTGTGGAGAAATGACAACTGTAATTGTCTATCTCCTCTCACCCCCCCCCATTTCTGCCATGACCACTGATCTGATGATCTTCATTCTTCATCATCATTGTCCTCATAAATTTACATGTTGATAGACAAGGGGGATTGAAATGTTCTCTATATAAAGTAGGAAGTATGACCCTTTGTCATCCTTTTAGTTAAGCTGAACTCAGGTGAAAATGTTGGAAATCTGTATACTTGTGATACAAATAATATTGAAAATGTAACATATTCTCAGTGCAGTTTTCAAAATTCATACTATTATGCCATTAATTCAAATACTCTGATTCAGGTGAATCTTCTAGAAAGATTGCAGCAGGCCGTGTGCTCCATTTTGACTGACCTGGTCAAAGGTTCCAAACCTGGAACCTTTACCTGATGTGAAAATCAAAATCATCTTGACTATCTCTCAGCAAACTGCTGACATATAGTTTAGTGCCTAGCACATAAGGGTGGCTCAGTAAATATTTATCTCTATAACGAGAGTGCTCTCACCTCTACCTTAATTAGTATCAAAGGTTCATTCACTTAAAAGGCTTAAAATCTTGTAGGGTAGGGAGGCATTTATATAAGTAGTATCAGTTACATATTGAGATGGCAGAGATGGTGAAGGATGGATGCTTGTTCTAATTGTGGGCAGGCATGTGGGCAGGAGGGGATGGGGATGGCTTCAGCGTCATCTGGCATAGCTTGCTGGTAGGTAATGAAATGCACTGAGATGGAATGTTCTAGATGTTCGCCAGCAAGACTGTCAGGTTTGATTGTGGACACTTTGAATTTGAGGACCCTGGCTAAGTATTTCCTGGGTCTGCAGCTCAGAAGAAAGGTGGGAACTGAGACAGGAATTTGAGATTCATCAGCCTGTGCTTTAGGCTGTGTGATTCCAAAGACTGGCAGTGCCTACCAGCTGCTGCTTGTCACCGTGACTTCAGGATGTGGGCTGATGTGCACCAGAGTTCCACCCACTCAGCTCATCAGCAGGAACTGTGGGATAAAGGCCAGACTGAGAATTCTTCTGAGATGTTTTGTTGTGTTTTTATAGTAGCAGTCATTGAGAGGCAGAAAAATTTTTTCTCCTTTTTTTCCTCTTTGTACTCATTTTTTTCTTCCTCCTTCTCTTCCTTTTTTCTCTGCTTTTTCTTCTCTCATTTCCTCCCTCTTGCCCCCCACCCTCTTGCTGTCCACTATGGTGGCTGTGACCTGCAGCAACACTTTGTATGGGATCGTCACTGGGACAGAAAGGTCACCTATGGGGTTTTCTTTCTACAACCCAAGGGGACGGTTAAGGGATACTTTTCTTAAGTTAACTGTCCCTTACATGCTGCTTATAAGCAGATTTGGGAACCAGAGATGCATGCTTAAGTAGAGAGCAGATATTATCTATGTCTTATTTATGCAGCTAGATTAATGTCTTCAATTCTGGAGAAATTTGACATTCTAATCACTTCTTGTTAATTTTTAAATTATTTGAAACAGTTTTTAGTGACTTTTCCCTCTAATTAATGCTGACTTATTTTTATTTTTGTGGTTAACAGATTACTGTCCTCGATGAGACATGGACTGTATTCAGACGTTATAGTCGTTTCCGAGAAATGCATAAAACATTGAAGTTAAAGTATGCAGAGGTAAGGTGGGAAATAGCTGTCTCCAATTAAGAACATCAGTTTTATAGAGTGAATCAGTTGATTGCATTGTCATAGACATTAGCTCATAAGTGTCATCAGATTTTATTTCAATTACTCATCTATCAAATATATCTTTTTAATTTTTCTCCTTTGTTTTGTTTCTGTTTTACACAGTTTAAACATTTTCTGAATATAAAATTTTGAAAGTGATAGTGAAGTGACAGTAAATGAATTTTTTCATAAATTTAAAATAAATATTTTAATCAGTTTACAACTTCTCAACTGTGACACCTATTAAAATTAAATAGTAATAAATTCCTTGGTATAGATTTATACTTTTTCTCTTAAAAATACTATGTTAATGCTTAGACTTCTTCAAAAGAAGTAAAGTCATAACAGTTAATTTGCCATCAGTCATGGAAGGGAGATAAATGGTAAATATAGCATGCATTAGACCAGATATTCAGTGTGATACATTAGTGATTTTTTTGACAAAGATTAGTTTTTAAAAATACTTATAAATGAAAAAAAATTCTTAAAATTAATGCATATCTTCTAAATGAATGTATTATTATTATTTTACTTCAACTAAAGAAAATCTTATAAGCACAGATCTTTGGTATTTTGGGGTTCAACTGACTGCAAATCAATCAATAGACACTGCCTAATTAGGCTGTTTAAATATTGCCTGGTCTGTTAGGCAATAGACACTGCCTAATTAGGCTGTATACTGGCTAAGTATTTCCTTAACTTTTCCATGCCTTCCATTCTTTCTTATCTGATACACAGTATAAAGAGAAATACTTTTTGTAAGTAAAGTGATTCCTTGATGTATAGAAAATATTGAGTCCCAGTAAGTTTAAGCCATATCTGAACTCTGTTGTTGAGCTATCATAATAGTATTCTATTCAAAATTGAAGAAGTGCCCACCTGGTGTAGCTCAATTGGTTAAGTGTCTTACCCCGCACCAAGAGGTTGCTGGTTGGATTCCCAGTCGGGGCACATGCTTAGGTTTTAAGTTTGATCCCCAGTAGGGGGCATGCAGGAGCCGATTGATGTTTCTCTCTCTCTATTCCTCGTTCTAAAGTCAATAAAAATATTTTTTAAATTTAATTTAAACTTAAATAAATAAATAAAATTGAAGAAGCTTCAGCTATGAATTATAGTTGTGTTTCCAAGAGGCTTTAGTTCCAGAAGTAACTGCTTCAAAGTCAAGTTCTGTAATTCTCTTCATGTCCCAAGTTTATATTGACAATAAAAAGTGAGAGTATTGTCCTGGCCGGTTTGGCTCAGTGGATATAGCATCAGCCTTCCGACTGAAAGGTCCCAGGTTCAATTCTGGTCAAGGGCATGTACCTTGGTTGTGAGCACATCCTCAGTAAAGGTTGTGCAGGAGGCAGCTGATCGATGTTTCTCTCGCATCAATGTTTCTAACTCTCTGTCCCTCTCCCTTCCTCTCTGTAAAAAATGAATAAAATATATTTTTTTAAAAAGTGAGAGTATTGTGTACATATTGAATGTACAGTGCAACTTTTTTTTAAAGTGAGTTTTGCAGTTCCTTAACTACTTGGTTATAAGCTACTACCCCAGTACTTTAATAGTGTACAAATAGTCATATCAACATTCAAAGTTCCCAAACTAATCAATGGGAAAAAAATAATTTGCTTGAAAAAAAGGCCAAAAAGTTTGCCAGGAATATAAATACACACACACACACACACACACACACACACACACTATACATATGTTATTCATTAGTGATGTGTTTCATATCAGTTTTCAGTGCCATTCTATCAGGCATATTTTTTAGATTCTAGTAATACAGAAATGGACAAGAGCAAAAATGCCTTCTCATATATCTTAAATTCATATAGGGACAGACTTGTCTCGTGTCACACAGCTGGTGAGCAGAAGCTCCTGTAGAATCCCAGGAAGTTTGCCTCTATTTTTTATTCCTAAACAAACAATAATATCAAAATAACAATGAGGGGGCATAGCTAAAACTGCAGTAGCATCTAAATTCTACATCTAGGTGAATCTTTTTTCAGTGAGACAATAACAATGACCATGTAACATTTTCAAGGTGAAGCTTATAGATCAAGTTGATTATCAGTTATATATTTTTTCTGTAAAGTTAATGTCTCTTCTATGTAGCCTAACTTCACACAGTCTTACTAGCTAAGCATTTATTGGTAATTGAGATCAGTAATCTGTGTATTAGGTATTTATCAATTATGATTGCCCTTATTTTTAGCAGTTTCTTCTGAATTCTAAATAAGTTTACCTTCAGTTTTGAATTAGTCTTCTTGGTATACTGACATGTATTGTGCAAAATAATCAGTCCTCTGTCTTTTTTTTCCTTTGTTCCCCTTCATTGACTTTGTATAGAATCTGAATCATGTTCAACCCTGTCTTTTCAAATTCCACATCTATAAAATGACAATACCATAGCTAGTTTGTGAACATTTTGAGAGACTCAGATAAAGTGTTATTGAAAGCACTATGAAGTAGTATCTGCTAGAGAGCATGTCTGAAATGTTCTCAAGCAAATTGTTTCCACAGCATTCTTTATCTACATAGAAACTATGTCATTGTTTCACTCTGTTAAAATCAGTATAATCCTTTTAAATATCAGTAAAGGTATGTGCCCAGGTACAAAACCTCACTAAGTGTCCTCTTCTCTCCCTGGAGGAGGCAGAGTTACTATTTATGTTTAGTGTCTATGAAGTCCACATCGTAGAGTCCATCAAGCCAAAAACATAGCTCTTCAAGAAGCTGAAAAACACTTTTAAAATCACATTCCCTTCCACCACTAGAATGCATAGTGAAGACCTAGTGTTCCCTATGAGGTGTATTTAATAAAGTAGGAGGAGATGGGGCTGGAAGATCAGAGGGTCCTTGAGAGGCCAACCTCTATGTGATTTTTAGAGGACTTTGGTTTAGTACTTTTAACAAGGAGTCCTCCCTCGAGAGTGAGAGCCTACTAGGCTCCTTACCTCTCTGCGACACATGTCACAGTGAAAGCAGATAAGCACTGGAATCCATCGTTGAGGACCCTGTTGTAATCTTGGCTGAGAGTGATTCTGAAGCAGGTTTGTTGTGTTGGTTTGCCTACAGTCAAAAGGATGAACCATGAAAATGGGATATTTTATGTATCAAAATGTGCAAACAAAATAAATGCTAAGGGAACTTTTAATAGCTTTGTGTGGTAAGAGCGTAAGTTAGTGGAACAGGCCATCTTGCCTATCTGTATCATAACTTAGTTATGGTGTCATTAGAGCCCCTGAGTTTCAAATAGGATCAGCCTACATCAGCCAATCCCCAGGGGACTTCTTCCTGCAGAGCTGAGGGGGGAATATTTTCAGACCCTTCAGGTGAAACATGAAAGATTGCTGTGTGAGAACAACTCTTCTCTCCCCCATCTGGCATGTCTGGGTGCCCAGTAAATACCAGCGAGACAGAAGGAAACGATTAGGCAAGAGGTTATTTAATTTGTATATGAGACTTTCAGATCGTGCTGATAAAACCATTTCTCATCTTCCCTATTTTCCAAGTAATTTCCCCAAAGCAGCACCAGAGAAGAGGAAGAAAAGAAACTGGCCACTGGCCTTGTGTTTGTCTTGGACAGCTATATGCCATCCATCACTGAAATGCTTTCGAAACAGTTTTGTAAACAGCATTCCAAATTTAATATAAAAATTGCACATGTACTCAACCACCCAAATTATAACGCTACCAACCATAGCCACAGGGAACATCCAGTAAGCCTTAGATAAATTCTGCTGCATCAAGCCCTTGGCCTGCTTGAATTTTTAAATAGCAAAGGACTGTGTAGGCAAAACTAGGTTGCTGCCAGCTTCCCAACCTGGTTCGTTATCAGAGGCTGAGCTGTCTCACTGATTTGTGCCATGCCGTTCTCTCCTCTTGATAGATAAGCGGTATTTAAATCACTGTTTCTAAGGGTAGGTGGCGGCTCAAAGTGCATCAGAATGATCTGGGATACTTTTCCAAGATATGTGGACCCAAGCCCTAAACTAGGAAATCCTGATTTAGCACAGTTGATGTGGGGTCTGAGAGTGTGGAGCAAAAGCATCTTCAAAATGATGCTCTCTGGACCACTGGTGAAGACACTGCCTGTCATTTCATTTGCATCCACCTTGGGGGCATCAGATAATTTTTCATTATTATGTGTCACCAAGCCTACAGGTGATTTCCAATGACAAATAATCTTGTCAGAATTAATGACAGGCTAGTTTACACCCAGACAATGAGAACACTTGGATTGTCTCTTGGATCACCAGAGACTGTGAAACAGACTGTATCAGACTTTCCTCTGTAGCCATCAAGGAAACTTCAATAGCAGTGGTCTGGGACCACTGGCACAATATGGAACGTAAATACTTAAAGATGGGCAGTCCATTTTTTCCTTTTAGACATGAGAGATGATATATGCAGAGAGAGTTTTATTCAGTTGCATAAAGACTTGGGGCATATACAAGGTTCATGTCTCCAGATTTCTTTCCAGGACTTCATTCAGGAAGGGGGAGTCCTCAGAGTGCTCCAAGTGAGACCGAAGAGGAGGAAATATTTCCTCTAACAACCTGCTGAATAGTGAGAGCTTATGGATGGTAACTAGAAATGGGGTTCCTTCTTTTGAATGTCGTGACAATGACAGGATCCTGTGATATCTCCACCTCTGAGACAGTTAATATCATAGTAAGAGATGGAAATACAAGCATTTGGATTAGTTCAGCTGCATTTACTCTTTAAAAATGCAATGTTAATTCTCACAGGTCTGAAATGTCACTTTCAAATATCGTTGTGACATATATGAAAATCTTCTAATCTATCTTCCCTGGCTCATGCCTAAATCAAATCACTGGTTTTGGTAGGAGGGAGATTTTATGTGGAGATGTGACAACCATTATACTGAGTATAATGAAGTCAGTGCAGTCCTAACCGCATTTCCAACTGTGTTTTATGCCTAGGATGACTCCAAGTTCTAGCACTTGAGTGGCAACAGGATAACAGCTTCCGTTGGTCGTATGTCCTTGTTGTAATTGCTGGCTGCTCCACGTAGACAACCATCAAAGAATTCCACTTTGCTCCTTCATTCAGCAGATACTGTTTAATGAGAGTCTAGTGTGTGCCCAGCTCTGGGCTAGGCACGCAGCAGGTGTTCATAAATATTGTGTAGCATGCTCCACTTACCATACCAGAGGTGGACAGGTAGCTCGTTGCTCCTTTAATAAACCACCAAGGTTGCCCTGAAGAGTTGCTGCTTCATGCCTCTAACAAATCAAACTTGGAGGCGAATTGCCTATTTGTTTGTGAGTGTATTTCTCAGTGACAGCTGTTCTTATAAGGCCTTGGGAGCTGCTATTAATTTTGGGGAGTTAGAAATGCTTCCGTCTAGTCAGCTGTGAGAATTATGGCAGGCCTTTGATGAGTTTTTATTATTTGCATTTCTCAAAAGCTGGGGTGGCTGAAATTTATAGCCACAAACCTGCATGGTGTGGATGTTTCAGAAGCTGCCGATTATCACGTAGGTGCAAAAGACAGGTTAGAGCAGCTGTGACCCATTAGAATACCATATGGGGTTTTTCCTTCCAATCTTTAAAAACTGGGTACTGGTTAGGTAGTGAAGAATTACACGAGTAACGCAAATGCCTAGTAAATGAGGAATGACAATGAAGTTCACTTGTATCAGATGATTACGGAAGTCACATGTTTTTATTAGTGAGGGTTCCATACTTTATTTGTTGTTCTCAGTTTTCTTTCAGTGATTTATAATCCAGTTGTAGTTGTTTAATTGTTATACAATCATAAATAACAGGCAACACTTTTTAATTTCTATATGAGGGCTATCATGATTTATATCCAAAGGAATAACAATGCCATTTATCCAAACCTGTGCTGTCTGTTGCCTCTGAGACACCTGGACTTACTATGGGGTCTGTCTAACCTAAAAAGTGAACTTGGCCAAGTGAGAAAGACTGCTAATTGGAGCAACCATTTCCAATACATTTAGTATATCTTCTTGATGGCAGCAGAGTGGCTGACCTGTTTTATAATGTAATCAACTTTGAAGTCAGGATTTAAGTGTGATGGTTCTTCAAAGACAATTTGGCTGCATCAGTTCACTGGGAATCAGGAAAGGAAAAACCAACTTGTAGAAAGAAATTTCACTCTGAGATCATTAAGATCATTAAGAAATATTGCAAAGCAGCAGAGAATGCTGACTCTACTTCTGATATGCATAAAGCTAGCTAACTTGATGGATGAATGGATGGATACTCAATATTTTCATTTTCCCAAAGCCGAGAGTCACAAATGAGTCTGTAAAATGCCTATGCTAGTTATACTAGTAAGCAACTACTTATTCTCTTATCTGACTCTATTGATAATTCTTCATGTAGATCAACTTAAAAAATAGAGGATGATTGGTTGAATGCTCAAAGTAAAGTTAATAACTGGGGTTTTTAGATTTCACAGGCACTGAAAAGGAGAAAGACAAATTTCATTGGAAATCAGTAGCCCCAAAATTATTGATTATATTTTTCTAAGGACTTTTATTTTGCTTCTTTTGTTTTTAGAATGTGTTTTATTTACTGATTTGCAGAATAAGCTTGACATTATGTTTCTGTTAGGCCCCAAAGGAAGTGCTATTTTAATCCTTATTTGTTTCCTGTGTTTCATTCTGCATAATCAAATTTCAAAATTATACAAAGTAGACCATAGGGCTATTATTAATTTTTTTCCAGTGTTCGCTAGGCCTATCATGTCTCCCACAAATATCCAATTTATTTGGCCTTAGTCATCATTTTTAATTTTAATGTACAATTTTCCCATAAGAGCTCAACTATCTTTGCATCATGTCTCATTCCTGCTGCAAAGATAATGGTGGTAGCAGGAAAAGGTATCATTTTAAAGGTTTTCACATGTATTGTACATTCCATTTGTATCTGCCTTTTTCTATTCAATAACCTCTTGAAAGTTAATGTTTTATTATACTGGGCTCTAGTTTCTACCTACACATCTTTGCCTTGCTTCAAATAAGAATGTTGTAAAGATTTTATAAGAAATAAGGTACATTCCTCAAAAGCAATATAGCTGACGTAATAGATGAAATATCTTCATAGTATCTAAAGTGCTACTTCTGACTCAGTATAGAGAGATTTTAGTCATTAGTACCTGAGTTACAGAATTTCAGAGGTGAAAGGAAACTTGAACATCTTCGTTTAAGTCCTTCATTTTAACCAATCACAAAACTAGAGAGGTTGTACTCCTTGTTCAAGATTATACAACCATCTCTTTGCTGAGCTGAGAATTACAATGTGAATGCCCCAATCCCAAGGTATTAAAATAAAAAGACATGGCCTGGCTGGTGTGGTTCAGTGGTTGAGCATAGACCCATGAACCAAGAGGTCATGGTTCGATCCCCAGTCAGGGCACATGTCCAGGTTATGGGCTCAATCCCCAATGGGGGGCATGCAGAAGGCAGCTAATAAATGATTCTCTCTCATCATTGATGTTTCTAGATCTCTCTCTCCCTTCCTCTCTGAAATCAATAAAATATATATTTTTAAATAAGTAAAACAAAATGAAAAGACATGGTCTTAATTTTACTGTTTCATTAGATTTATAAAAGAACAATCACTTTTGATTATTTATATAAAAAATGGTACATGCTTATATATAAAAATTACACATAATTCAAGGAGAAAGCAACAGATTACCCAAAATTGTACTCAAATGCAATCAGTGTTAACATTTAATGGACATTATTTTAAGTTCTTAAGTGAATAGGCACAGATAAAAGGATAGATATATAGACTGATAAAAAATTATAATAATATAAGGAATAGAACAAAACAGCTTCATAATATGGTGTTCATTCTAGATACACCATTTTTCATTACAAACATAATTAATTTTATTTGAATGTAACAGAAGTGAAAGAAAATACAGTAAAACTAAAGAACTTCAAATTAAATATTTCTTCACCATAATTTGTTTCAAGATCTCTAAAATATATGAAAAAAGATTATAAAACATTGATGTTAGTAGCTAGTTTTTATTTTACAAATTATCAATTGTGTTTTAATAATGCCCAATTAACTCACCTACAGAGATAACATTAGCACACTTTAATTATTCCCATCTCCCAAATTTTTAAAGTTATATTATTATTTTATATTACTGTTTTGATAGCATCAAGATATATATCATTCACATTCTTTTAGACATAAATTAGACATAATTCCATCTTAGTTGTGGGTTTAAATGGAGGCAGTATTTACGTTGCCGTGGTTTCTTCTTCTCCAGATCTTTATATTGTGCTGTCTCTTGGTTGGTTTTGGTCTTCTAGGATGTTTTTGGAAAATGTACCTTGATGGTTTTACCTGCTTGAGAATGTCTGTCTGTGGCCTGCATACTTGAAAGACACTGTGGTTAGATATAGATGTCTTTTAGTTCATATTTTCTTTCCCTAAGCACATTTCATTTTGCATTGTTAATTTCTCTACACTACATACTACATGTAATCTATGTTCTTGTGTTCATCCTACTTGTGTTCCAATACTGTTTTTTGTTTCTTCGTGGTGTTTTTAGCAAGTTGAGGGAGTGGCAGGGCAGGGATGGAGAGTGTGGTAGTGGGTAACTAATTTTTCTTTTTTCAATCAATTTTGTTTATTTTAGAACTAGGGGCCCGGTGCACAAAAATTTGTGCACTCGGCGTGGAGGGAGTCCCTCAGCCCGACCTGTGCCCTCTCACAGTCTGGGACCCCTCAGTGGATGTCCTATGATGGCCCCAGTCTGCCAGGTGCCTTCTGTGTGTGTGTGTGTGTGTGTGTGTGTGTGTGTGTGTGTCATCACTGGGGACCTGCCCCCAGCCCCA